>ML811229.1:1900-29589 GCA_009831015.1 Picea engelmannii | reverse complement strand
TTATTGCCTTCTCGGGGATCCCCTGGGTGAAGCATCTCTAGGTTTTCATTTTCCTATGGCTTTTATCTTTTACCAGCTTCTTTTACCCCCTGGGCCTTTAGCCCCTTCTTCCCACAAGACAAGATGTACCCTGGATGGTCATCCTAATGGCCAAACTAGGGGAATGGGATGGATGAGCGGGTTTTAAGATGTAAAAGTGATAATATGAGGGGAGCGGATGATGGTTTTGCAAACCCCCCTTGGTGGCTAACCAAAACCCATGAATACCAACTTGCTAAGCTACCCCATCAATCACCCCAACAGTGGTCAAGTGGATTAGTGTAAAATCCAAGCAGTCATCTGAAATGAAAGAGACCTAATGCATACATAAGAAGGTTATAATGATCAAATATGACACATACCATGATACCTCGGACCAATTACCTCATGAAGCAAGAGTCCTCTCTGATGCAAGCCCAGGCTGGTAGTGATGAAGGCTGGTACTGCTGACAGGACAAGTCTAGCTGAGAAGAAGAAAAGATGGGCCCTCAAGGGCCATGCTCAAGTCAATCTGCTCTCGTACTCCATGTCTGGGATCATGTGGGCCTCGAGACATGATCTCCTAGTTATCCCTAGATATCGGGGATAACAGGCCCCCAGAATTAATTAAAGTGGTTATAACCACCCAGAAGCAGAAGTCGGCCCTGCCACTGAAAAGGCATGTCCTTTCAGCACCTGCCAGATTGTATAAATAAAGGAGGCTAGCGCCTCATTTGTTCACTCACTCACTTGCTCATCAGAGTGCAAGTTTGGAGCTGTAGTTGGAGAAGAAGGAAGAGAGAGACAGGCACGTTACTTGGGAGAGGAATTTCTATAGTGTTTGGCTTATTCTCTTGTCATTATATTGACTATCTATATTAAGGAAGTTTTTGTTGGGTTTTCTCCCCCATGAGGGTTTCCCAAGATAAATGATGTCTCTTGTGATTGTGTTTCTCTCAGTGATCTTATCTATGCTATGGTTATCTAATAAATTGAAAATAAACCTAATAATAGTTTAAACCTTAACATGGTATCAAATCTAAGCTAAGATGAAGAGAGCATCTTTCACAGGAAAAAGAAAAACGTTAATGTTGTCGTACAAGAAAATTAGGGGTTTTTATTAAAGAGGAATTTCATCCCAAAAGTCATTTAGAAAAGTGTGCCCTAGCCCAAGGAACTCTTTGGCACCTTCAGCACACCTTTTCAGTGGATAGAACTCCTGGAAAGTGAAACCCTAGTTTTCATCGGTACCAGAAGTACCAGAAAACCAAAAGCACCAATCCAGAAATCCGCTGATCAAGTTTGAGGGGGGAAATTTTGGATTTTCAGAAATCTGACTGCACCAGCTTACTCGCCTCAACTTAAAAAATCTAGTCCCTAGATCAAAATTTCAAAATTTGAAGTTTGAAAAATTAGGGTTTCCTCATAAAACCCCAAGTTGCAGTTGTAGTTTCAAAATCAGTTGTAGTATCAGTTGAAGTATCAGTTGTAGTACCAGTTGCAGTCACCCTTGAAATTCTTAAGAGTTGGTAATTATTACCACTGCTACCAGATGGTGCCACAACCTGCAAATGCTATCAGAGGTATGTACTCACATATGTTTAAATTGTTAAGCTTTAAAGAGTATTTATAGGAGAAGGGATCTCTTGCCATAGATCCAGAAGGATCTCAAGATCCAACACATTCAGAAGAATAAAGAAACCCAAGTTTGATTATTCTGACATGCATCTATTTGTTATGATGTTATTTTGATCTAGGTTGCATGTTGAAGCTATGACCATCATACTAACCTTTGGTCAAAATTAAAGTCAAGGTATTAGATGGATTAAAGTTGAGATCATAGAATTTATTCTCTAACCCAACATTCTGTCAAGAGAAGCATATTGTCTTAGTACAGAGGACAGGTTGAAGAAAGCACTTGTCATCTTAAGTGAAGGAGACTTGGAAGAAAAGCAACACATTCATTCTTAAGGACAAGACTCCAGGTTCCAGGTTTGATTAATTAAGTTTATAAGATTCAAGTTTCACATGACAAGTTGATAACTACCCCCTTACAAGTTGAGATAGCAGTATTTGAAAAGTATATACTTGGTAGCATGTGAGAATATTGAGATAAATGCTTAATGTAATCATTTGCCAGATACAACTAACATCTCCTCTAGGAGAAACTTCTTGTGTTAGTTCCAGGTTGCCATGGAGGAATGTTTGATCACAACACTAGAAGAGTGTTGACCTCAATTCATATTGTATTTCTTACTTTTGATCTTTGCTTCAGACAAGTCACAAGTGATAGCTCTAAAGGAGATACTGTGATGATTATCTGTGTTATTGTTTTATTTACTATTATCAAAAGAGTATTATTCTTGCTTGTTGTTTTGTTGACCTTGTTTCAGGTCATAGGTAATAACCCTGAGAAAGCTATAGTGAAGGTTGCAGAAGGCAACAGATTAGATTAGACATGAAACATACTATGTACATGACCATATACATTCATGTACCAAAGAAGATGAAGAAGAATCTATCTTTTGAGATTCAGAGTATCTCATATGAAGATTGATTGTAAGGAGTAGAAGGCTCCAAAAATGACCGAACATTAGAACAAGAACTCACAGCATAATTGTTCAGAGGTTAATGAAGCCACCTTGACAGGAAGCATAACTCATTTGAAGCCTGACTCGGTAATTCATATTTAGACTCGATATTCAACACCAAGTATACCCCATAAGAGATGATGATGTTCTTGTAGACTCAAAAGAAATCGAGAGCAACCCTAATCTCATAAAGGATCAGATGAAGAGACAACTTACAGGATCGAGAGACAAATGTCGTGAGAAGACTAGATCGTAGCTTCAAAAACTTCTAGGAGATATGAAATCTCCTGGGAATATTCTCTTGGTTCAGTAACAAAGAAGGAAGCCAGTCAAAATGACTAGGATGTGGATTCTTCTGTGAGACTAGAAGAGAAGTCAGTATTGACTTCCAATATTGATCTATACAGATCAAGCATGTTGCATATGTACAAATCCTGATGTGTGTCTAGAGGATTCTCCTAGCAAGAGGGAGAAGACTATGACAAGACACTTACTCCAATAATTCAAGAAATAATTCCAATATTTATGAAGACTACCAGAACAACCATGATTCATATATAGTATGAGATGCAGGGGGAGCAATCCCCATATTTAAAATTGAGTGGCAGTTGGTGCATTACATTAGTTGGGTCATGGAGACATGACTGCAATGAAAGATAGAGTTACCTCCATGAAAGAAGAAGAGCTACCTTCAGTATCAGTTATTGAGCCACTCTCAGTTTCAGATGAAGTTGTTGTCGTTATAGAATAAGAGGAGTTACTCACAAATTTGAGCAGTCATAGTGAGAATGAAGCAACCATTCTTAGCTTCAAAGAAGCTACAGGTGCAGAGTCTCAGATTCCAGAAGGAACAGTTGCAGAGAGAGTAGAGGACATACTCCTAGACAGTGAGATAGATAGTGCTTTACAGAAAGCACATAGAGCTAGCACATGATTGTGCAGATTGAGTTTCAATTGAGCAAGTGTACCAGATTGGTACAATGTAATGGGAAAATTTGATTTGAAGATTGAAGATAGAAAGACTCATGTCTGCCAGTTGAAGGAAGCTCTATACATGTTGAAGCAAGCTCCTAGAGCTTGATATAGCAGAATTTACAGTATCCTGAAGAGCTTGGGCTTTACCAAGAGTAAAGTTGGTTCTAACCTTTATCTCAAGGTTATAAATGATGAGCCAGTGATGTTACTACTATATGTAGATGATGTATTATTGACAAGATGAAGAAAAGCTCATCATAGATTGCAGAAGAAGCTCTCTACAGAGTTTGATGGAAGACCTAAATGCATTATCTCTTAGGTCTTGAAGTTTGGCAGAGCACAGAGAAGATCTTCCTTAACCAAGGGAAGTATGCAGTTAAAATGAAGAGGTTTGACATGTTGAAATGTAAATCCATGAACTCACCCATGGAAACGAAGTTGAAGCTCCTGGTAGATACCTCGTCGGAATTGGTTGATGCTACTTTGTATAGATAGATTATTGGTTTAGTGATGTATCTGATAAATACCAGGCTAGATATATGTTTTCCCTTGAGTCGGTATCTGGTAGAGCCCAGACGTGTTCACATTGTTGCTGCAAAACATATGATGAGATACCTTAAGGGTATGCTGGATTTTGGTCTCTATTATACTAGAGATCATGAATTCAGACTGAGTGGTCACATCGATTCAGATTGAGCTGGAACTGCTTCTGATACAGAAAAAAGAGCACTTCAGGATGTTGTTTCAGTCTGGAGTCAGCCATGACTTCATAGCAGAGTAGGGAGCAATTAAGCATTGCTCTGAGCACGACAAAAGTGGAATACATTGTTGCATGTTTCGCTAGTTGTGAAGCCATATGACTTCGGATGTTGTTGACAGATCTATTTGATTTGGTGATGGAAGCCACCGTGATTCTATGTGATAACCAAGTTGTATAAAGATGATGGAGAACCATGCGTTCCATGATGAGTCGAAGCACATAGAGATCTGGTATCACTTCATTCATGATATGTTGTAGAGAGGAGCCATAAAGCTCCAATATGTTAGCAGGGATGAACAAGTTGATGATGTGTCGACCAAGCCTCTATCTCATGTAAAGTTTGAGAACTTTCAAGATAAGATTGGTGTACTCCATAAGGACCTCCCTCAAAAGGGGGAGTATTGTTGTGATGGCAACCCCATGATGATGATGTAGCCGAGTGCTATGATGCCATCCTTGTGTTGATGATGTGTCAGCCTAGTGTTGTGATGTCAGCCTTGTGCTGATGATGTGCCATCCTAGTGCGATGATGATGTGTTAGCCTAGTGTTGTGATGATGTGCCAGCCTAGTGTTGTGATGCCAACCTCGTGCTGATGATGTGCCATCCTAGTGCTATGATGATATGGCAACCTAGTGTTGTGATGATGTACCAACCTCTTGCTATAATTATGTACCAGCCTCGTGCTGTGATGATATGCCAGCCTAGTGCTGTGATGATGTACCAGCCTAGTGCTGTGATGATGTACCAGCCTCGTGTTGTGATGATGTACCAACCTTGTGTTGTGATGATGTGCCAGCCTCGTGCTATGATGATGAGTGCCAGTTGTGCCGTGATGATGTGTGTCAGCCTCGTGTTGTGATGCTAGCTTCATACTGATGATGTTGTGCTGCCAGTCTCGTACTGTGATGCCAGCTTCGTGCTGATGATATTGTGTAGCCAGCTTCATGCTATGATGCCAGCTTCGTGAAGATTCTCAACCTAGTGCTGATGTTGATGATGCTCCAGCCTTTGTGTTGTGTTGTTGTTGATGTTGATGATACTCCAGCCTTTGTGTTGTGTTGTTGTTGATGTTGATGATACTCCATCCTTTGTGTTGTGTTGTTGTTGATGTTGATGATGCTCCAGCCTTTGTGTTGTGATATTGTTTTTGTTGATGTTGTATCAACCTTGTGCTGTTATTAAAGATGATGATGATAATGCCACTTTAGCTTCTTGCTGAAGATGATGATGTTGTTTCAGCCTTCATGCTGAAAATGATGATATTGCTTTAGCCTCATGCTAAAGAAGATGATGATGTTACTTTAGCCTCATGCTAATGAGAATGATGATGCTACTCAAGCTCCATGCTGTGAATGATGATGATGAGAAAAACTTCTGATGATTTATAGATATGGCAGTCAGTGTTCCAAGATGTTGTTGATGATGTTGCCCTCTCTCTCCCCTGATGCTGTTGTAAAATACCCTTCTTGTTAAGGGTGAGTGTTGAAATATTGTAACTACAAAGAATATTCTATTTTATTATTGATGTATTACTCATTAGATCAATCCCCTTTTGTGGATTGATTATGTCGAGCATTGTAAATGACCAAATCCCCTTTTGCAAATTGGTCAAACCCTAATTGTAATATGCATAATGAGAAGTCGCCCCCCAGAATTAATTAAAGTGGTTAAAACCACTCAGAAGGAGAAGTCGGCCCTGCCAATGAAAAGACACGTCCTTTCAACACCTGCCAGATTGTATAAATAAAGGAGGCTAGCGCCTCATTTGTTCAGTCACTCATTTGTTCATCAGAGCGCAAGTTTGGAGCTGTAGTTGGAGAAGAAGGAAGAGAGAGAGAGGCACATTACTTGGGAGAGAACTTTCTATAGTGTTTGGTTTATTCTCTTGGCATTGTATTGGATATCTATATTAAGGAAGTTTTTGTTGGGTTTTCTCCCCCATGAGGGTTTCCTAGGATAAATGATTTGTCTCTTGTGATTGTGTATGCTATGGTTATCTATTAAATTGAAAAGAAACCTAATAATAGCTTAAACTATAACAGGGCTATGGGAGGACACTTGATCCAATGATTGATATCCTTGTATCTTTAATGCTTTAGGTCACTTAGCACCATGAAGGATTTCTAAATGAGCTTCAAGTTTTGATATTTGGTGCACTACAAGATTCCTAGGGAAGACTAATCTATGAAGATTTAGCCTAAGTATTACAACATTAAATCTTACTAAGCACAAAGTGAGAGAATATAATCCCTAAATATCTATGCCCCAAACAATAATTTAAGCTTAGATATTCACAAAAGAAATGGAAAAGGAAACATCCATTACCTCAAATGCATTTACCATAAATTGTAGTTGCTCTTTTTTTCCAAGAAACAAGCATTGCCAAATATCCTCTTTTGTAGCACTAGAACATATACTCAAGATTAAAATAAGACTCACATGAAAGTTTTAACAAGGCGGGCAAGTTCTTCCAATTGATTTCCAACAAATACAAATGAGAGAGGAGCCCGCCTTATATAGATAAGGCGCCCTCGCAAAACCATGAGCTAATACCACATGCTCAAGAAAAACCACAGGAAAATACCATGTACTCAGGAAAAACCTTAGTCAATTACCATGTGCTCAAGCAAAACCATGAGCAAATACATGGTGCTCTCAAAATAATCAATAAGAGCTCCAAAAATAAGTGCACCCTCATAAATATGAGCTAACCACCCACACATGTGCTCATATAAAGTCAAATCGCCCTCATAAATGAAGTGTAATTACCCACATGTGTGTCTCCAATATGCAACGATAATTTTCCCATGGCATATTTTAGTAACATCATAACTAAGTCAATTTTTAATGGTTTTTTTTTTATTACAACCCCATTTTGGAAATCCTGGAGCTATTCTACATTTGATGGCCCTAATTTGGTAGAAATATGGGCACTTTGTCAAAAGATAACTTCCCTTGAAGTTGGATGCCCTAAAAAAGTATGCTCTAGACACCTCAATATCCTCAAGAAATGCTCCATGTGGCACATGATGATGATGTGGAGTCTATCATTGTCCAATGCATTGTCATGGATCCCAATGTAGTTTATGGATCACAAGAAAAATAGAACATATCCCAATGTAGATAGATATGACTAAATGGAGGTACACAGATCCCAAGGTAGGATCATAGATCCTTAATGCAAATACATGGATCTTGAGTCATAGTGCATGTCCCAATGTGAGGCAATCAAGTATCAACACAACTCATCAGGAAATGAACATTAATTAATCTCTTTTAACAACATCATAACATAAGTTAATTTTATAATTTGCCTAAGTTTACCATGGTGGGACAACCTTACCCTTATTACATATGACAATTCCTAAGACAACAAGTGCTTCCTAGATGACTTGGTTAGAGATAGGTAAACATGATGGATAACTTATGGAAAGGAAAAGGGAACCTCATGTATTTGACACATCATAGTCGTATGTGATGTTGTAAAAGATCTTTTAATTGGTCTTGTTATCACACAAGTTGTAGGTTGGGCAAAGCCCGACCCAACCACCAAATGGCGACAACTTTGAGAACACCTACCCATTGTCACCTTAGGTAGGTATTCTTGTCACTTTAGAGATAAAAGAATCACCTCAAGGGGGAAATACCGATGAACCTAGGGGGAAATGAGACGGAAAATGGTATGATGGAAGTGTAGCCCCTATAGGTCAAGATACTAAGTATGGAAAGGCTTGATGAAAGGTCTTGGTAGAGGTTTAAATTTTCCAAGTTCTTCGGTACTTGCTAAGAGTATTTGTACTTGCCCAAGACACAAGAAAAAACAACTATACACAGTATATGTTAAGTGGACAATCAAGTTAAGCTTGATGTCCCTAATTGTAGCAGTAAACAGAAATATATATCAACACTGAAATCAAGAAATTACTTCGGATCAAACCACTTAAAGCATCAAAGATTAGTTGAGTTATGAAGCATAACACATGTAGATAAGCTCGCAACACTTTAGCACAACTTTAGTGGTATTTAGATGGTTGTAAAGATAAGTTTTCAGAGTATATTTATGACAGCCAAGTGGTTGTAGCAGTGATTTCTACAACAACAACTTTTACCCCAAGGAAATAGTCAAAAGATTGCCCAACAACAACCAACATCAAGTATATTAACAATAGCAACTTACCAACTAATTCCAACGGTAAAAGAGTGAGAAATTGAACTTGAAAAAGAGAGTTTGTTGCAGCCCTAATGGTTGTAGCATAAATTTATAACAGCAATAAGAAACACGTAGCCAATTGAGACGCCCTAGGGGCAATAACAAGCCTAGAACATCAAAGAAAGAAAACAATATGAACAAGTTGATTCCTTCGTATTTTCACGTATCCCAATGCAACAATTTTATTTCTACAATGCAAAAAGAAAATGATTAGTGCCTTACTATTGAGTTTTGGAGTCAAAGAATGTTATGACTAGGATAAGTCCTTGGGGGTGTAAATCTTTTTACTCCCCAAGGCAAGCTAGGTTCACTAGGAAATGCTAAGAGGGTGTAAGCCCGTTTACTAAGTACTTCTCTTAGCAAACCCTTATGAAACAATATGACCTTGGATGTATGATCTTGATCCACAAATAATCTAGGGGTGTAATCCCTTTTACTCCCTAGGGTTTGTGAAACAAACAAAGGTGAGTTTGGAGGGTGTACGTCCTTGTATTTCTCCAAGCAACCTTGCAATTAATGACCTTTCACAAGCAAATGAATGAGTTTTGGGGAGGGTGTATGCCCTTATACTCTTCCAAGGGTTCATCCACTAAACAATTATGGAAGAAGCAAGAATTCTAGACAATAAATGCAGATTTTTCTTACCAATTCCAAATAGATGCAAGATCAAACCCTAAGTGACCAAGAAAATTCCATCTACAAGCATGAGAAAAAGCCTCCAAGTGTAACACACCACTTTTATCCACCAATAGCAAGAGAAACCATAATAATTTGCAAAAGAGAGATGAAATGCTCCAAGAGTAGCGAAAATTTCCACTAAGTATCCTTCTCCACAAGGGAGAGCCATGTTCAAATGAGATACAAATGATCTCTATCTATACAAAAAGTCTTAAACATTGTTTTTCCACATAATTTAGGGTAAAACATAAGATAAGGGGTCAACAACCCTTATCTTACCCCTTTACACAAATAATAATATTCAATTTACACTTTAACACATTAGAAACCCTAAAATAAGATGATGTCATCCCTTTAGGGAGACATTTTGACACTTGTAGCAAGTCGTTGGAGTTGGTGAAGCATGGCTAGGCCTCTAAAGGCAACATGTCACTTGGTTCGTGTTCCTGTTCATGTTTGAGTTCGGCAACTTTGAAGTTCGACAAAAATTCAACTGTGAAAATTTTGGGAATAAAATTCGACATTAAGTTCGACATCGTACAAAATTTGAAAATTAAAAAACATACATAATAAAATTCATTATTCTCATTAAACATGTATGAGAGCTTAATTGGTTAATTATCAATGATGTATGATAAGAGAGTTACTATAGTTTTTGTTTTGCATGTCTCGAATGTCTATTATTTTAATTTAATACTCTTTAAATATAAGTGAACGATTGTTTTCATGCATGCAAGGTCAATGAGACACACAAATCAATTGACATTCTATGAACAATATTTGGAAGATGGTTTGAAAACAATATAAAAAAAGAATGACAAAGAAAGACAACAACGCTTCTCAATAAATGCTATGAGCCTAAACAGAGAGTACAAATATGACAAAATTATTACAATGTAATATGGAAAGATAATGAAAAATTAATTAAAAACATATATTTATTGTGAATATTTTTATGAAGTCAAGAAGGACGCATCAATAATATATTGTATGGAATTTCTTGAAAGGACAGACTGATAACAACGAACATATTCGGGAATTCTCTCAGAGAAAATGAAATGGGGCATTTGGGAGATGTCCAACTGAGAGCACAAGGAACATATCCAGGCATTCACTCAGAGAAGGAAATGAGGCATCTGGGCGATGTCCAAGATTCTGGTCGTGGATTAATGAACATCGAAGTTTGAAAGCCAAATTTGAACGACGATTTACAAATCGAAATGATGGAGTGTGGGTACACGACGTAGGTCGCAACAGAGTTTTTTTTTTTTTAAATTTAACCATGAGCTGGCTGAATAAAATCGAACCCTAGCCGAACTTCACCGTATTTAGGCGAATTTTTTTATTTTCGTGTACGAATTCGAGTTGGCCTTGAAAATCGACGAACTTAAATGAATTTGTTCGGATTACGATGAAAATCGATGAATTTCAAATTTAATGATTGAAATTCGCCGAACCTGGTGACTAAGCATGTCACTCATCTAAGCCTCTTATTCATGGTCCAAAACCTCCTTCCTTCAAAAACGTGACATGTGTCAATGAGTAATACCTCCATCACCACCAAACCCTTGCTCTAAGTGACATCAAGCCTCAAGAAGTGACATTTTTCCCCTCCTAGGCAAATCGTTTGGCATGTGACGCCTAGGTCATGTCTTCCAAAGTGTCTTCTATGCTTCCAAAGGAAAAACATCATGATTCGACATGTGGACCCTTGGAATTCAACCTATGGGCTTCAAGCCTCATGGAATCCCAAGCTAGGCTTGTTCCTCCAAAACTATCCACCAAGCAAGGTCCTGCAAAACAAAGAGGCATGTCCTCCAAGGATCTCAAGTCAAAATATCATGGCAAGTGAAAACCACATCTAATAAAGAAGGCACCTAAACATGTGCATCAAAACTACCTCATCAAATTAAACAAATACTCCAAGACCCTATACAATTGACCAAGTTCAGGTATGGGAGGGGTGTCATAAAAGTCCTATTGGGTAGACAAAAACCCTCAAGTAGGGGATGCTCCCAAGGACGCCCCTTCAAGGTCATGTAGTGGATGATGAGGTGGACAGGGGGATAGACTTCATAGGCCAATGAGTTTCATGACATACAAGGGCTCGTATTTTCTCATTTATGGGTGCCTTTGTAGGGGGTGTGTTGCACCTTCTTCCTTAATGCAACCTTTTTGCAAGCCCATTTATTGCCATTTATTAATTAATCAATGATCCAAACACGTGTGCACTCCCAATAGTGAATCGATTAACTTGGGGGGCAGTAACAAAGTGTCACTTGAAAGAAGAGATTCACAAAGTGCCATAGGGTTAACCATGTAAAGCATTATAACGCACTTGTGTTAGTCTTTCATTCAAGCGAGATACTTATTATGTGTTTGATATTGTGCAAGTCTTCAATTCTTTTAAAAGAAATAGCTCATCGTTCTCGAGACCTGTCTAGGTGAGCATCTAGAAGGTTTATATTTTAGGCTCTTATCTTTTGCCAACAACCATCCCCCTAGGCCTTCAGCCCCTTCTTACCATGAAATGAGGTACATGCCCTTTTTGGGTCACTAAAGTCAAAAGGCCTAGAAGAGGACAATATGATGGGAGTGTAATGAGCAGAAAGTGGTAAGTATGGTCAGGAATGGTATGATGACCTCTCTAGGGACCCCCATTTGCAACCCTTCCCCAAAAGTTGGCCACTTACTAGGAAATCTATGACACTCACTAAGGTGAAACAGGTTCAAAAGCATAATGTCCAAGCAGAGATTCTACAATCAAAAGCAACTTCAATACAACATGCTTAAATGCCTCAAATATTAGGGTGATTACTTGCCACAATACCTAACTTCTACCGCATGGAGCAAGACCCATGTGTCATCCAAAAGCTAGCTGGTGTGGTGGATGTGCTGACAATGGATCCAAACTCTGGTGATAGGGTGGACTTTCGTACAGAGTGACGTTAGCATGACACATGGAAGCACGACAGGCTACCACGTGGCACACTAATTGAGCATTTTTGGTGGCCAATTAGGCCAATTGGCAAGTGCCATATGGCGCCCCAGGTGATGCCATGTGGCACCACCTAGAGGTCACCATGTGGCATCCTGATAGGGTGATGGGTGGCAGTGGTCACTGGGTAGGATCAGTGAATAAGAGGGTGCCACATGGCCCAATTAGTGGGCGCCACATGGCACCCTGGAAATGCCCAATGAGGGTTGGGCAATGAAATTCAAAAAATAAATAAATAAACGGTCGTCGGTCGGCGAATGCCAGACCTGGCGGCCGGCCCATCCATTGGCCCACATAATCCGATAGTTAGTACCACAAATCTCGGTTGCCTACACCAACTCCAGGGTTAGAATTAATGCGGACCTTCGTGCACTCTTCATATCACTGTTTTGGTGCCCGCATACCAACAATTAAACCATGTTTAAACATTGGTTTTAACCAACGAATTATATATGCCATGTTGTTACAACGAAGGTCTAAAAGGGGAGGCCACAGGTTTGACCCCGGGACCTCCCCCTAACTAAACCTTAATTTAATCCATGCCAACCAACCAGGCTAACAAGCATGTTGGTAAATCCGCCCATACTATTACTTAAGTTTCGACTTTTGCTAGAGATAGGGGGTTCGCGCCCAGCAGTCCGTACGGAAAATGAATTTTGATGCAGGAAGGAGCATTTATTGCAGTCTAGTGGCACAAATTTCAAGGCAGAGAGCCCAACAAGAACATGGAGGTGACAATGTCGGATGAGACGAATTGACAGTCGATTTTGCACTACTACTCACCACGGATTCACTGGTGTATTCATATTTTGCATCAGAGCAACGGATCTGAAGGTGATTTCCAGTTTGAGGTATAGCCATGCATTTATGCCAATTTATTTCTAAGATAATATAAAAGCCTCTCCACTTTGAAGTAGGCCCGGAGACATAGTCCATTCTTAGGACGAACTTTGTTATCATATCTTATGTTCTTGCTCTTCTTCTCATCTTTTCTCCATAATTATGTCCTCTTTAATGATGTTGCACATAAGCTTTCATTTATACTCTTTAATGTAATTATTTTAATAAGTCATCGATGAAAAGATCCCGGATCATGTATCATAATACCCCAAGGTTTAAATTCTTCATAAACACGTTTTTCCCATCATGGAGCAATGAAAATGTTGGCTTATTTGGGTGGGCTATGTTCCCTCAAGGTTCAAATCCACGTGCTTAATAGATGTTCTACCTATGATGGTTTGCAGGCTATGTTTCATAACCTTCATTATGGAGAATTTGACAGTTACCCAAATATGCACTTCCGGGATCTTTCAAGAGTATTGTAAACTTCAATCGGGTGGGGATCTTTCAAGGAGTCGGGTACTTGTACCTAACTCTCAAATACCTACTTCAAAGAGTCAGGGTGCAAGTCTTATTTGAGTTTAACTCTTATTTAAAGGAGGACTTTAGATTTCAAATGCCCATTTAAAGAGTCAGGTTCCAGTCTTCGGTGAGTTTAACTCCCAAATACCCATTCCCAGAGTCTTTTTAGGACTATTGTAGAGTTTTGTAAACTAGAGTCCAGTGGGAGTCCGGTGGGTATCTTTCAAGAGTATTGTAAGCTTGAGTGAGGTGTTTGGTGAGTTTGTGACTTTGACAGGAAAAATTCTCAAAGACCCCACCTCCTAAGAGTATTGATAGTTCTCTTATCCTTTACCACTTTAGCAGGAGCAGTAAGAGAATTGGCGCTGGTTATATTTCATTGAAACTTACTTCCCAAACTGTGCATCCACTCTGAATCCTGTAGTTGGGCTCAGATACAAGTCTGGGTGAGTTGGCAAAATAGATGCCACTGACTATAGCTTTTGGTCAAAAGAAGAATGTTGTAAGCATGATACTTTTCATTGTAATGCTCTGTTTGTAGCAMGGGTAATAAAAAAATAATGCTGTAAGCATGATACATTTTATTGTAATGCTCTGTTTTTCACACAGGGKTWATGCTCTGGATTTTATGCAGTGWTAAACTTGTTTTAAACATGTTTTCTGCACTGTGATARCAAACTGGATGTTGCTTTTCTTGCTTGGGATTTTGTCAAATATGTTTTGATTTTATATGGAATCYTGCGTGCAATTGGGGATTTTGTCTAATATGTTTGATATCATATGAAATCTTGTGTATAATTGGGGATTTTGTCTAATATGTTTGATTTTATATAAAATCTTATGAGCAATTTGGGCTTATGTAGTAGTTGGAGCTATGGTGGGAGGCGGATACCTTTGCTGCTTGTTTTGGTGGGAACTTGTATTGAACTTTTGGCAGGCCTGTGGTGATTCAAGGCTGGAATATTTTAGGCAGGCTGTTACCTTGTACATTTACATGCTTTTATTGTTTAAATCGGGAGTTGGAATTTTAGGCTTTTGACCTGTTCAGAAGTGTTGCCCAATTGTGCATCTTATGTTGATAGAAGTAAAGTGATGGTAATAAGATTTCCACCATGTAAAGTATTTATCCTTTCCTCTTCTCAATTTGAGAAAAGGAGATGGCTTATAGTGGCTTGAGGTTTTATCTGGTATTCTATTGGCTCGTTGATGCTCCATTCGTTAACGAGGGTTTTATATTATCAGAGGTGAATGCGTTTACTTTTTATTGGCTGGTTGATGTTGGGTTTCATACTATCAATAGTGAATGTGATTTATTTTTCTGTTCATTTATTACAGGTAGGTGTTTTGTGGCTGCACTAAAATGAAAATAACGATATTTAGCATGTTGTATTTCACACATGTATTGTTTTGTATCATGAAAATGGGGTCCATTTCCCTGTATAAAGCCAAATATACTTCGTTTTATTTGGCAGCCTGTCAGTGTTACGTCTGATACACTTTGTTTTTGTTTGTCAGCCTGTCAGTGTCGTTATACCTGATACTGTTTGTTTTATTTGGCAGCCAGTCAGTGTCGTTTGTTGCCTTTCTCCACGAGTTCAGTCCATGCAAAGGCTTGACCGGAACACTATGCACTATTTGGTATAGATTACGAAGGAGATGGAAAATCTGACTGAATTCCTACAAACGTATTGCATACAAAGAGGAAATTATAATAATAGGAAAAAGCTATTGCACATAAGAAAATTTCAAAGGCCAACCCTTCAAACAAAAGGTTGGTCCTAGTAATGTGCTTTCCAAGTTGGGATCGAAGGTAAAGACATTATTCTTATATTATCTGTCCATTAAGAAATCAAAACTAATCCCTAGGAAACTAAAACTAGTTCCATTCCTAAACCAGTATCAGAAATAGTCAATAAGAACTAGAAAATGGAGAAACACTAATATTCAACAAGACCCTGAAGCAAATGTCAAGAAATACATATAAAAAACATTCACTTCATCAATAAACTCTTTTACATGTACGGTAAAATCCCTACCAAGTCCTAGATCTACTATTTTATCATGCCCCTTTTCTTTTCCACCAAAAAGTTGTGAGGCTTCAAGTCTCTACACACCCAAATCATAGGCCAACAAAAGACAAACATTATACAAAATTATTTGACGAATATGTGCACCTATGCATCACACCACGGTTGTGGCAATAAGAAACCCCCTAGTTAGTCTTTACACGAAGAAACATTCACTTAGACTAGTACACAAAGCTCTGGATTTATGAAGCTCTGCAATCCATTTGAAATGGCAATGTAAAATCATAGCAAGACCAAATGCAACACCCAATGAATTAGGGAATTAGAGCTATTTCAAAACCCTATATTCAACTAAATTCTAAGAGACCAATTTGACATAAACAGACCACTACATTCCTCCCAACAAAACTTTTCTATTATGAACATGGCTATATCTTCAAGACCCTACACCTTTGTAGGGTCTTGATTGGTTATCTTTGCATGGTCATTTTAGCTTAGGGGTTTGCAATGGTTGTAGTTATGGGTTGGAAGAGGCCCAAATTTAGAAATCGGAATTCCTCCTTATGGGTTTACATGACAATTCATCGATTGTAAAACCAATAACTGTAACACCAGGCCCATTTCAAGAACATGGGAATTGAACAAACATTACCTTTTGGTTAAAACCGCCTATCATTTTTGTGAGGAATCATAGGGCCAGTTTAATCAATTACAACAATTTCATTTGATAGCATTCCATGCAACCAACCATTTTATACTAGTGAATATCAACAATTGTCTAACTATTGTTATTTCAAAATTATGTTAGATTCTTAGAGGTCCATTTCAATAGTAGTTAATATCCCACTGAACTATAGTCATTGAAAATGGGACTTAAGAATAAATATGCATCTACATCTTCAATTAGTTTTTTTAACATGTGGTTCATGGCACCGGATATCGGTGCTCACTATGTCCACGGAAAACCTCCCCAAAATCCATGAGAGAACATGGGGTGGCCAAGCATTTTTGAAGTATTGAGGACTCAACAATAAGAGCAACTTATAGACCCATTAAAGGGCACAACATGTCACTCCAAGGATTTGAACCTGGGTGGGAGGGTAACAATCATTCATCCCAACACCCAAGCTACATCCAAGGGACACATCTATAGACTCGATTATTTCAACATAGAATGAATTAGGGCTATTTCAAAACCCTATATTCAACTAAACTCTAATAGAGCAATTTGACATAAACAAACCACTACATTCCTCCCAACATAAATTTTCTAATCTGAACAGGGCTATATCTTCAACAATGGGATATAGTCTTGTTTCATGCTCTTTGAACATCTTTGTCATCTTAGCTTAGGGGTTTGCAATGGTTGTAGTTCTGGGTTGGAAGAGGCTCAAATTTGGAAATGGGTATTCCTCCTCCCGTATTTTACTTGACAGTGCATTAATTGTAAAACCAATAACCATAACACCAGACCCATTTCAAGAACATGGGAATTGAATAAACATTGCATTTTTTTGTCAAACTCGTTTGTCATATTTGTCGGGAATCATAGGGCTAGTTTCAACAATTACAACAGTTTCATTTGATAGAGCATTCCATGCAACCAACCATTTTATACCAGTGAATATCAACAATAACCCCATTGCAAATGTACCCTATAAGAACAAATCCAACCAAAAGACAATTTTCTAACTATTGTTATTTCAAAATTTTGTTAGATTTTTTGAGGTCCATTTCAATAGTAGTGAATATCTCACTGAACTATAGTTGTTGAAAATGGGCCTTAAAAATAAATATGCATCTATGGACTCAATTATTTCAACATAAAATGAATTAGGTCTATTTCAAAACCCTATATTGATTCGGGTTATGTTCGAAATGAAATGAAAGTAGAGAAATTGCAATGAAATACTCATGAAACTTGCCAGAAACAGAGAAATACAGCGATATTTTATTTCTATTAATGAAAGAATTGTAAAAAGACTGTAAAAATACAAAGTGCAAGACTTGCTAGAATGGTGGCAGCTTTATCTTTGAGAAGAGATGTGACGACTACGCTCATTCGCAAGAAGATGATTACAATGAGGCTTTGAAGGCTTTTTTTATGTTAAACATGAATGCCAAAACCCTAGACATCAAAAACCCTGACCCTAGGAGATGAAATGTCAAAAATCATGTGGGCCTAGTTTGGGTAAGTTAGTACATTAACTTCACAAGGTCGTAACTTTTGCATATGATCTCCATTTTAAGCACGTGATAGCCCATTGGAAAGGTATTTTAAAGAACTACGTATTATGTCGTCAAACTCTAACTCCGTCTACAATTTGACTGTGACACGTCAAAATAACACTGTTTAGGGCCCCAAAACGGCCTGGGAAGTACAACAAGATGTGTTCACATGAATACATACAAAATAAACCAATTGGATTATGTGGGAGGCCACCAGTATCCACTTGGAAGATGTGTAGGGCTTCAGACAGTCCCAGAAGGGTAGAACCCTCAATTACAAAGAAGTACAGAAGAACATGTTGAACTAAAAATTGACAAAATGACTCAGTTGGAATATGTGGGTGGCCACCAATATCCACCTAGATCAATCCTCCCCCCTTAGGAAGCAATGGTCACTATTGTGTTGAGTGCCCATGAAAGAGGGGAAAGTATTTTCTAAATTTGAATCTTGATGAGTTGCGTGCCTTGTTGGACAAGTTGTGCTTCTTGGCTTGTGGAAGACTGTCACAACCCTATGGCTAGAGGGGTTGAATATGTTCTACCAACCTGTTGTCTTTGGGTTGGATGGGGCATTGTGTAGGCACCATTGTAGGTGAAGAAACAATATCTTCTTTCTCTTTAACAATCTGTTTTTGTTGGATAGAAGGTGTTGAGGCTACAGTGGTTGTAGCAGTCTTTTGTGCATCCTTTGAACAGACTGTGAAGATGATGAATTTTGCAGTATGAAAGATTACCTTGCAACACTGTTTTGGTGGATCAGTAGTCGGAACTACCTCTGGTATCCAATAGAGGTGACCTCCCAGAGTAATAATGACATTACAGGGTCTAGACTCATAGATAGCATGACATCTCCACATATATGGTTGGCTCAAAACCACATCACAGAGATCAAGAGGGGCAACATCACCCACTACCTCATCCTTGAAGGGTTGGATGCCATAGGACAGGCGACATTGTTGGCTAACACGAAGATCTCATCCCTGGTGAAGCAACCCAACGTTGTATGGTTGTGGGTGTGGTGTTGTCGACAACCCCAACTGTTTGACGGCCTTAGATAAGATGAGGTTCTTTTGGTTGTTGTTATCAACAATGAAATGCAACGAGGTCCCCTTCATCAACGTCTGTGAATGGAAGAGGCACTCCCCCTCTTCAGGATCCACTGATTCTTTTGGTTGAATTGTTGCAGTCGCAACAGTGGCAGTGGGGTCTGCGTCGATGATCTGTCTGTTTTCAATATTTTCTGGATCGGATTTTGAATCAGGGTTCGGCTCTATGTCTTTGACCTTGGCAACCAATGATTGTTTTGAGCGACATTCGTCGGTGTTGTGCCAGGGTATTTTGTAGAAGTCACACCACTTCCCAGTGTCATTCTTTGTCTTCCCTTTACCCTTTTTTCCCTGTGTCTTGGACTAGTTGTTTAGAGGCTATTCGTTAGGGTCGTCTTTACCATGCTTTGGTTGTTGCAGATTTGCAGACCCGAATTCCCATTTGTTCTGGTGCTTAAATTGTTGCTCGATTTTGATAGGATATCGATAGGCAGCTCCCAATGATGACATGTTTAAAAAATCCATTTCGGTTTGGATGTACCAATGCATAGCCCCATGGTATTTCAGAACCAAATGCCGCTTAGAGTCCTTGATACCCAGCTTGGTGCATAAGGTATGGGAAGTATTTGTGAACTCTAACATTGTTTGGCTCTTCTCTTGTCGCAGTGTGGTCCATCTCATGTATTGGTCTTCATACTTATCAACAGGATAGTACTGTTCTTTGACCGCATCCACACAAAAAGTCTCAAGTGGGCTTGGCCCCATATATTCCAGATTCCTCTGTGCAACTTTTCTCCTAGTAAGTTTCCCACCAATGTTTGACATGGGGGAGAGCCTTGAGGAGTGCAAAAGTGACATTTTCCCTGTCGGAAAAATTTTGAACAGAGAAATAACCTTCTAATAGATTTAACCATTTTTCTAGGGCATCTACATCTATCTGACCTTCAAATATGGGAATATCAAAATTAACTCGTACCTTGAAGGGAGAGGTTCCTCCAAAATGGTCGCTTGATGAAGATGTGTCTATTGCTATCGGCAGGCGTTGAAGAATGTGTGCAAAATTCTCCATCATTTCATCCCTCTGTCGTGCAAGAGCTTTCTCAAACAACAGGTTAATATAATCTTTTTCTCTGTCGTCTTTCTTTTCTGCCGCCATCAAGGGTTTCTTAGGTGTGCGAGAGTGATTTTCCTCAAGAGAAAAAAACTCAAGACCCAACTGGCTATACTTGGACCTTGTCGAGGACATGCGTTGAAAAACGATCAAAAGCAGCCCGCTCTGATACCACTGATCCGGATTATGTTAGGAATGAAATGAAAGCAGAGAAATTACAATGAAATACTCATGAAACTTGCGAGAAACAGAGAAATACAACAATATTTGATTTCTATTAATGAAAGAATTGAAAAGAGACTATAAAAATACAGAATGGTGGCAACTTTATTTCTGAGAAGAGATGTGATGGCTACGCTCATTCGCAAGAAGATGATTACAATGAGGCTCTGAAGGCTTTTTTATGTTAAACGAGAATGTCAAAACCTTAGACATCCAAAAACCTAACCCTAGGAGATGAAACGCCAAAAGTCATGTGAACCCTGTTTGGGTAAAGTAGTACATTAACTCCCCGAAACTGTAACTTTTGCATATGTTCTTTGTTTTAGGCACGTGATAGCCCATTGGAAAGGTCTTTTAGAGAACTACGCATTAGGTCGTCAAACTCTAACTATGTCTATAGTTTATCTGTGGCACACCAAAATAACATTGTTTAGGGCCCCAAAACAACCCTGGAAGTACAACAAGATGTGTTGACATGAATACATACAAAATAAGTCAGTTGGATTAGGTGGGAGGCCACTAGTATCCACTTGAAAGATGTGTAGGGCTTCAAACAGCCCTGGAAGGGTAGAACCCTCAATTACAAAGAAGTACAGAAGAACGTGTTGAACTAAAAACTGAGAAAATGAGCCAGTTGGAACAGGTGGGTGGCCACCAATATTCACCTGGATCATATATTCAACTGAACTCTAACAGACCTATTTGACATAAACAAACGACTACATTCTTCCCAACATAACTTTTCTAATCTGAACAAGGCTATATCTCCAACAAAGGGATATAGTCTTGTTTCATGCTCTTTGAACACCTATGTAGGGTCTTGATTGGTTATCTTTGCATGGTCATTTTAGCTTAGGGGTTTGCAATGGTTGTAGTTTTGGGTTGGAAGAGACCCAAATTTGGAAATGTGTATTCATCCTTGTGGGTTTACATGACAATTCATTGATTGTAAAACCAATAACCATAACACCACACCCATTTCAAGAACATGGGAATTGAACAAACATTACCTTTTGTTAGAAAGTGGGTTAATGGGATGCTCATTGTTTAAGGCCACCACATTTTGTAGTTTCAAGAGGAGGGATCCCTTCTTAGCATTGGAAAACATCATTAGACAATTAGCAACCAGCCCTATATGATACTCTTGAAATTAAAGAGTATTTTCTTCTGTAGGGTTAAAAATCACAAATGTTGGTGAGCCAAACGTCATAGCTAGCCATTAGTTTTCATATTTCATATAAAACAAATGTTCATAAGAGATATTTTCCTCCAAAGCGATGTTTTCTATCCATTCTTTGCCACTTCCACCACTTGAAGGGCAGTCCACTTCTACTTTGGCTTTCAAATGAGTAGGATGAGTGTCCATGTTAATGGAGGTTACTTTGATTGTATTGGAATTGGGATAGGGATTGGGCACCAATTCGTTCCCAAACCCCAAGGGAAATATTAAAAGGGGTCCACACTCGACACAACCCACTAATACACAATCTCTATATGATGCAATAACTTCAAACATTCTTTCAATGTATCTGAGATGTTCAACATCAAGAACCTTTCATGTACATTCTTCAAATCTCTTAGGAAAACAACCCATTAAGAAGCCTTGTGGAAATTCACCTACATGTTGGGTATGATATATAAATTTCCTAAAGACCCTGGTTTTTTTGTTTTAATAAAATGGTCATTGAACCAAGCTCTTGTTGCACTGCGTTGTTGGTCATTTCATCTAATGGAAAATTGCATGTACTATCCCTTCCATCATTAAGGGAGGGTTTCATGTTGAATAAATTCTCTTGAGTATAATTGAAAGGGGATGCATTACTCAATTCTTCCATCAATTTATGGTGATGTAAGGAATGCAACATTAGAGAAAGTGTGATCATACACACTAATCTATTCAAGAAAGTGTGAAGGAAATGAGCATCACCATACGAAAAAAATTTCATGATCTAACTAAAAAGTTTTGGTTTTTTATTTAATTTAATTTTTTACTTTTTAAATTTAAAAAATAGTTATTAATCTCAAATTTCAATCACACCATTATCCAATCAAATTTGAAAACACAATTAAAAACTAAAATTTTAATAAAAATAATATATAAAAAATAAAATTTTACAGGTACACATTATTATATAAACATACATTTTTTTAAGTAAATGAAATTAATAAAAAAAAATGGAAACAATACTTGAAATATTCGAAATTGAGCTTTACGAGGGTGAAGCCTAAAAGTTATTAACTACGAGTGTAGGAGAGGAATAAAATTCAAGTATACACGTGGTAGGTTAGGGAATAAAATTTGAAATAACATTTTATAGAAAAGGTAAATCTAGAAGCTTTGAATATGGACATTAGATAAGCATAACAAGTCACCAACCTTTTTTTTTCAAATGAAAAATTTATCTTTGTATTAAAATTGGAATTTTTCCAAGATGATACAAAATAGTGTCCAATCCATGATTATCAAGCTTATCAAAGCTACAAAAGTAGAGTCCAAAAAACAAGAAGTAGAAGGAATTCACTGTGCAGAAATAATGATGCGGACAGTCCAGAGAAAGGCGAGCAACAACTGATAAAAGAGCAGCAAAAAAACTAGAATATAGTAATACTGTGAGTAGAGCCCTCAAGTCCAATTTCCCCAAGATGATATGTTAAGATGCCACGAGGCTCCGGGAAAAGACAAACTCATGATTGATAGAAGAAATTAGTAACTTACAAACTCGTTGGTGAATATTTTATGTGAATAAAGTCCATGGTTGGACATTTATGTCATGTTACATTATATGATTTTGTTCAAGTTTGAAATTCGGTTTTAAGTCACCAACCTATTTAAAGAGAAAAAGACAAATTCATGATTGATAGAAGAAATTAGTAACTTACAAACTCGTTGTTGAATATTTTATGTGAATAAAGTCTATGGTTGGACATTTATGTCATGTTACATTATATGATTTTGTTCAGGTTTGAAATTCTGTTTTAAGTCACCAACCTATTTAAAGAGAAAAAGACAAATTCATGATTGATAGAAGAAATTAGTAACTTACAAACTCGTTGGTGAATATTTTATGCGAATAAAGTCCATTGTTGGACATTTATGGCATGTTACATTATATGATTTTGTTCAGGTTTGAAATTTGGTTTATTTTTTATGTGTCTTAAATATTCGCATAGATTTATCTTAATTCTAGTTTTCTCAAATCTTTAGAGGGATCAAATTTCTTAAGGTTATATATATATATATATATAATAAAATAAAAAATAAACCGAATTTCAAACCTGAACAAAATCATATAATGTAACATGACATAAATGTCCAACCATAGACTTTATTCACATTAAATATTCACATAAACTGTATATGTTTACTCTTATATATATATATATATATATATATATATATATATATATATATATATATATATATATATAAACATATACAATTTTCATTTATTATTATTATTTAAAAATGACACATGTATATTCCACATTAAATTTAAACACAAAATCATACATCAACCTAATACTAGACATGGATCCTACATCTCCTAAATAACAATTGAAAATTCTATCAACTAGAACCTAAGTCTCCTCAATAACATTTATTGATATCTACCATCTTAACGACCCTAAGACCCTAAGTCTTTTCAGTAACAATTAGCGAATCTACCCATTCTCCTTGTTTTAAAAAACAATATTTTATGTGAATAAAGGATCAACAACGCGTTATCACTTCAATTTGTGGATATGTGATAAAATAAAATAAAATAAAATATCTTGAATCGATAAAGGTCTTGATTTGATTATTAATTTTATAAATGTGATTTGAAAAATCATTAAATAATAATAATAATAAATCTATAATATAATAATGTACAACAATTTTTAAATAATCCAAATCAACATTATATCATTGTCAAATCTGATGACATAAATTGAATAAACTGATATGGCATGATAATGACTATGATATGTGTGGAAGGATAGGGTAGCTATGACTATGCTCAATGGCACCGTGTACCCAAACAGAAGCAGTTGGCAGATCCTTCAAAGATATGGTCACAGGGGAGGCAAACCCAAATCACCCTGGATCTAAAATGGGGGGTAGAAAAGGACCCAACGGAGGAGGACATTGCTGACAAGAAGAACCAATAAGTGAAACAGTTGGAAAACAGGTTCTAAGAACAACTATACAGAGGTAACACTAAAAACCATTGGCAAATTGCATTTGGTGGATATCCAAACAAGCAACGAATTTCACACTTGGAACAATAAAAGAGGTGGAGCACGTCAAATTGCAGTCAGACTAGATACATTTCTAGTCTCAGAATCTCTTCTTCAGAGAAAATCTTCTATCTCATTAGATATCCTTCCCTATGATAGTTCATATCTTTTCATGGGAAAGTACCCTTATCCTTAGACATGCCCAAGCCCTTTAGATTTGAGAAATTTTGTTTGATCACCCTGAATTCGTGCAAAACATAGGAACATGGTGGAAGGGAGGAAAAATATTCAAGGATAAAAAAATGTACCAATTTCAACAAAGGATTAAGAAAATCAAGCAAAGAATCAAAATGTGGAACAAGAAGGTATTTGGCAACATCTTTCGGGCTAAAATACAATTAGAAAAAGAAATAAACATCACAAACAACTATCATTCAAGCACGAAGATCGGAAGAACTGGCAAGTCAATAATGTTACATCCATAGAGAGAATGGAATCCAAGAAAAGCAAGAAGAAGTCTTATGGAAGGAAAAATCAAGAATTCATTGGCTAAAAGAAGGTGACAAAAACACCATATTTTTACAAAATTTATTTATAAACGAAAGGAACATGAATAGAATTGTTTCTCTTAACTCAATCTCTGGGAAAAGATTAAGAAACATTAAAACATCGAGCAATAGCCTAAAATTCACTTCCAATTAGTTGTTAATTGTGTTAGAATATAATGGATGTGCTCATTTAACCATAGACAATATAACAATATTGTCACCCAACCATAGGCTGAAGCCACCCTCGAGCACCTTAACCTTGACAAAGAATCATTCCGGAAGAAAACCCTAGAATGGATAGCCAAACAAAGGTGGCACACCTTTCTCCAAGGATAGTGCATCAAGCAAGAGTAATAAGAGCTTATCGGAGAGTCCAAGCCATAACCAAGAGAGAGTCCAAGCCAAAATCGAAATCTGCTAGTTGCAGCAGCTGCAACAACAACTCTCCTCCAAACTTGCGCACAAACTGTCCAACTGCAGTGTGCACAAGTGTTGCTTCTGCAGTTCTGAGAATCCTAGCCAGAATGAAGACTGGCCTCCTGTATTTATACTATTTCTGGCAAACTACCTGGGCCGAATTCTCATTCTGGGTACTAATTCTTTAGTATATAACATTTCCTTTAGTCAACTTCTTCTCTTGGATGCTAATAACCTAATACAAGTCATTCTCTTGAGCTGACTTGTCTTCTAGGGTTATTAACCAATTAATTAGGGTTTCTTCTTGCTTCCTGGAATATTATATTCTTGTCAGGTTTACACATGGAGGTAAATACCTCCCGCAGCTACCATAATATCAAGAAATTGAGCCCTAGGAGAATAGATAAGTGGCAATCCAATTCATAACAAGCTCAATCCCCCCAATGGTCTCTCATGAGCAAAATTTAAGCCTAATGAGACCCATCTCTATGGAGTAAGTCACTCATACTATCAAATATATGGTAGCAGGTAAGTGTCCAAGTCCTCATGGTTTTACCATGGATTTCTTTCAAACTTGTTAGTCAATGGTAGGTAGAGATGTATGAGAGGTCATGGAGGAATCAAGAATATTAGGAATAATTCTCCAAGCCTTCAACTCAACTTTTCTTACTCCAATCCCCAATGACTAGGATGTAAACATAGCTAACAAATTCTAGCCTATCTCATTATGTAATTTCATCTATAAAATCATCACCAAATGTATTGCTTACAAATTAAAGAATATTATGAGGATAATTTCTCAAGAACAAGGGAGTTATGTTGAATGGAGGAAAATTTTTGATGGTATATTTGTGGCCCATGAGGATATACATTCCATGAATTACAATAGATCCCCAGGGATGTTGATTAAGCTAGATATGCCTAAGGCCTATGACAAACTTAGTTGGGACTTCCTCAGACAAATGTTTGATTCCTTTAGATTCTGTATAGAATGGATGTCATGGATTTATAACTTAGTCTCCACTACCTTTTTTCCATAACGGTAAATGGCTCTCCATCTCCCACCTTCAAACCCTCTTGAGGTATTAGAGAGGGGAAGCATCTATCCGCCTTCCTATATATCCTAATGATCAAAGGACTTGGGAGAAGTTTAAATTTAGACATGAACTCTAAGAAACTTAAATGCATCAAGCTCCACAAAAAATTTGACCCTTTGTCCCACTTGCAGTTTCTAGGTGATACTCTACTCATGGGTGCACACACCATTCATGAAGATAATTCCCTCAAGCTGATTTTGGAGACCTTTATGTTGTCTTTGGTGCTCTGATCAACCTAAGTAAATCCTTCATATTTTTCTTCAATACCCCTCTAACTATCCTATGCAATATCACTTTAATTCTCAGATATCAAAGAGGAACCCTTCCTTCTAAATATTTAGGAGCTCCTTTGCTAGAGAATGCTCTGAGAAATGCATCCTAGAAGGACCTTCTTACCAAACTTGAAGCCAAACTCAACAACTAGAATTTTGGAATTTTTACTCTTCCTCGCAAGATCACTCTCATTAAATCGGTCATGTAATCTGTACCCTCTATTTCTTCTATGTTCTAGCAGTACCATCTAAAATTGTCAAGGACATATAGACCCTTTAGATATCTAGACCCTTTAGAGAGCTCTCCTATGGGGAGGACCTAAGAAATAAATAAAGTGGTCTTTGGTGGCATGGGATCAAGTTTATCTTCTCAAATGGGCAGGGGGACTAGGCATCAAAGACCTCGTAACTATGGGAAAGGCTCTAGCAACTAAAACCTAGTGGGGATAAAAGGAAAAGAGGACTTCTGGGCCAAAATATGGAGAGGGAAATATGAGGAGAATGCACTCATCCACATGAAGGGAGAAATCTCGAGCTCAGTAATAAGGAATGACACATGAAATAACTTATCCTTAATCCAAAATCATTGCTTCTAGGAGGTTCATAAATGTACCACTTCTCACTTTTGGAATGATGCATGGTAGCAAGAGAATAAACTTGGGATTAAGGAAAATATTCGATTAGCCAAAGCCTCCATATTAGCTATTGGTTGGAACATTGTCCAACAATATTGGGAAAAAAACATAAACTCACAGCCTTGCTTGTATAGATCTTGGAATTCAGGTGCGAGTTGGCTGACTGAGTTAGATAAAGATTCTACCAAAGCCTTGGAGGATCAACTCAATTCAAGGAAGATTACATATAGAACAGGTCAAGACATTCTCAGATGCAGACATCATGGAGAC
>ML811228.1:331870-429681 GCA_009831015.1 Picea engelmannii | reverse complement strand
TATATTCCATAACACCTCAAATTTATAACCTCTATCTTTTGTAGTCCATATAGAACCTAAGATTTGTAATCAATTTAATCCCTAACCCCTATAATGTTTAATTTCTTACACATATAAACGTTAACACCTAAATATTATAAATTATATCACATCTATTCTTTACAAACCATAATACAACACATAACTTTGATAACCTTCTTCATATATACCTTATAATTCATAACCCCCTATAACCCCTTACCCCAAACTTTTATCGACCCTAGGTATTAACACATATAGCTTATATATCCTCTTTAATATGATAACACATCTTTGTTAATTCTACAAGTTGTCATCTCTAACTCATAATACATGAACTTATAAACCATAAACCTTATAACCATTGTAACCCTTAAACTTTACTAAACCCAACATTGATCCCTTCCAAGCCATAACAAATAGCTCTTATAACCTTTAATCCTTATAACTCATAACTCCTAACACTTAAAACCCTAACCCCTTTAACCCTTACCGATATTACCCTATTCGTAAAACACTAAATCCATATAATCCATAGTCGTAAAACACTAACCCCTTACTGCCATGACATCTAACCCCTCACCCATATAACCCATTACACACGTATCACCTAATTATTAACAACTATAACCCCTATGAGTCCAAACATGTATACTCTTTAAGTCCTTTAACTAATATCACCCCTAACCTCCCTAACCATAACTCATGTAAGCACTTAACCATTAATATCTACCCTTTATAATATTTATAACCCATAACACCTCATCTAGTTTATAATTCATTTAACTTTTAATAGTTATAACCCATTATTTCCAAATACCTATAATGTCTTCATCACTTAAATACTAAAACCCTAGCATATATAACCCCTAAGAATTTTCCCCTATAACCCCTAAATATTTGTATGTATTACCATTAACACTTAACACATATATCTTTTATCCATAATTAGCGCCTATAACCTTCCTCTAAACCCTTAGAAGGAGTGAAAATAAACCATAAAATAGTTCAATAGCACCAAATTACTAAATCACACAGAAAAAATTTAGGTACTGACCTTCAAAATCTCAGTTATGTAGAGTCTAATCAATTCAATGTTTCTCTTCCTGAAAGAGAATTGAAATCAAGATTTCATAAAAACCAGAACACCATTGCATCAGAACACCCGAATTATTTTCGCAACTGTAGAAAATGATTTTTGTAACTATAGCAAATTTGTCGTAACTGGGATATATATATGATTGATTTGCCGCAAATGATCATTTGATTCCCACACGTGCCCTTGTTGGTCGCTAGAGAAACTAAATGGTGATTAGTCGCTAGAGCGACCAAGATTTATCGTTAAAACGACCAACCTGGAATGTTGGTCACTAGAGCGACCAACATTTGGACCCCGAAAAAAAAAGGTATATTTAGTACAAAAAATGCAAAAAAAATACAACGAAATTCTAAACCGTCGTAATTTGCGACCAATGTAGTAGTGTCATTATTTCAGAAAGGATAATTAGGTCATTTTAACATAAAAAACCCTCTCTACAGTTTCCTCACTCTTTCCTCTAGTGATATCATGGCCAATAATTCAAGGCTTCACCCTTACAGTAAGTTGTTGGAAATATAAAAAATAATACATTTACATTGTTCACATTCCATAGCATGATAGTCAAAGATAATAATTAATTACAAGCTGGGGGAAACAGGGGTATTCCAATCCCCTCCCCCTTCAAAGGAACACCAACCTCATTGTTCTTTCTCAGTAACACTTGTCATTCCTTTGTCATTCAGCTGCTTCAAAAATATTGATCCTCTTTCTTGGTCAGGTCCTTTCCAGACCCTTGGCCTTCGTCACATGACTTCAATAATTTTGGGCAACAAGCATATTAATCACAATTTCATGTGAAAACATCTTATTGTTGTTCAAAATTCAAGAGGAAATAACAAAGTTTTCATAATCCAACAGAATACTTATCTATGTAGTTCATGGATCTGTATCCATATGGTTGTCTTATTATCTTGGCTCACTATTTTTCCTTGACATACCCATTGTGTGCATGATCCCAATCAATAGTTTATAATAATTTAGTGAATTATCCTCTTCCTTACAGTCACTCACCCTCCAGGCCTAGGCTCAGGCATCCCCTTCTCTTCTATACAGTCCCTCAGGAGATCCATCTTGCCTTGCCAAGGATTTCTTGCATAAGAATATTTCTAGAGACTTCATCGAGTCTTACAGCCGAGGAGTCCCTTTGAATTTCTCTTCTAAGTAATCCCTCTAGCATGTGTTACCACAACACAACATATTCTAGGGAGGTCATGGCTTACCACATGGTTCTCATGTCATAACAATAGCCTTTTTCATGTTTTCCAGCTTCAAAGGCATTCTTTGTCCCTTCAGGATAGATTTCCATCTCACCTGCGTCACATACATACAATAACCGTGAGATTTTATCATCAATTCCAATTTATATTTTCTTTCAAATATGTCACCCACAGATTTCCAAATTCCACATTTTTATTTTTCAGATCTATTCCACACAGGAACTAGATTCACAAGTATGTGATTTGTATTCCCATAGCAGTCTGGCTCAACAAGCAATTGGTCTTCCTTATGGCTTACAACACTTCCATATCCAAGACCCTTTCTTCCTGCAATTTCAACATTCCTTAACCAAACAAATTTTATTTCTTATGCACATTGTATTTTCATTGCACACTTGTAGTGGCTCACAAACAGTTTCAGAACTGTGAATAATAACAATACAAGTCATTTTCAACTATTCAAGGGTACAAATCAAAATGAAATATCATTATTTATGTATGCATCCTTTCAACATACCAAATTTTCCAAATGCAATTCAAATATCAAATGACTTTAATCAATGTGTCTATATTCATGGCCACATTCATACCCAATGTTACCTTACATTGGGTTCAAATTTTCCACACGTATGGTAAGAACTTTTTCATGGTGTTTTGGAGCTCAACCAACCTCTTCACTATAAGGTTTAATCATTATCATTCACTCTTACAACATAATTATTCTTCCTGCTACAGGTTGATCACGATCCCAAATCAACACATATGAATCTAAAATTTTCTCTTGAAAGCATTCTTCCTTCATTAGTAACTAGGGTGCCAACACTTATGGACACCCAAATTCTCTTTTCTTTAACACCTCTACAATTCAAGTAGAGTATTGGAAAGTACTCCTTCCTTAATGAGAAATCCATTGTCTTCCCTCTTATGCAAACATGCATTTCCTCAATGCATTCCATGCAATGTACTAACTATGAGCACATTTATTCCCAATCTCCTTATATTGGTTTTTGTACCCATGGTACTCCTTACTCGTGCATTTTCTTGAAAGGATTATAGCTCGTCCTTGACTAGCATAGAATTCCTCTCTCTATTGTTCAGATTCTTCTTTCCTAAATCTTACCCTGCTTTGGTAGAAATGACATACAACAACCATTCAAAATTATTTGCATATCATTAAGATAATGAAATATTTTTAGAAGGGATTCTTACCAAATCCCTTCATACCTTATGCCACATAGGCATGAACATTTTTATACTTGTTCTGGTTGCTAGCACCCTTTCTGATATTTCCTTAGCAATGATGCTTTATGGAGACTTTTAAAGTCCTTTCAACAAATTTCAACAACATCCTCCTCGTATTCATTCTCTGTTTGAGGTTTTCCATCATAGGTAATTGTCTTTCCAAACAAATCCAATTTCTTTCTACACATGGCATACATCACAAATATATTAGTCATCATGTAAAATAAAAATTCATGTATCATAGCATTCAAATCAATAAAACATTTTCGGATATGTCCTAGCATATTTGTATGCACATCATCACATTATCCTTAATTTAATTCATGAGTGCAACACAAACAATTCTCAATTGTTTCTACAGTCATACAACCATCATCACTAAGATGTCAAAACATTTACTTTCATTAGCACACCAATTTCTCGTCCCAGAGAAAACATAATACACAGCAAGAAAGGAGTTAAGGGCTCTTCCCTTTTTTCCAACTCCTTCTACACAGCCTGGGACTTTCAGTCTAGCTGGGTTATTCCAAGGCCTCACTGCCTTAAGACAACTCAACCAAGCCTATCCATCTAAACATACTCATTAATTTATTTTCCTTTTACCAATTGTACGTGTTTTCACAACTGTTCTTTTAAGGAATACAACTCTGTTAGGCAATTCAAAGTTTTTGAAGTGAGAAAAGTATTCCCCCTTTTCCCTTTCTTTGTTTCTACAATTTAATCCCTACTGGGATATTCCTGCTCTTTTCCTTGAGAAACCTTGGTTAGGATCACCATAACCTTTTGGATACATCAACATGATTCAATAGAAAACCTCTTTTTTTGTTGTTCATAATGAATCATGAACCTGTGCATTCTGCACATTACCATTTAGTTATCAGAATGGTCAACATTCATTTGTTAGTCTTCCATTCATGCATGATGTTTTACAATGTAATTCATGATATATATATATATATATATATATATATATATATATATATATATATATAGGCTTGCACCTGTTGCTCAATTCTCAGTAGTCATTAAGGTTGTGACTTTGTTCTCCTGACAGAGTCTTCACACAGTTCCTCCACAGGAAACTCCTTCAACATGAAACTTCCTTATTACATATCCTTCACTATCTATGATGGACTCAAACTTGATTCAACTTCATCTTTATCATTTTAGTTGTTTACTAAATATTCCACAAGGAATATAACCATGCATCTTTAGATCATAATTAGTCTTGGGTAGAAAGTCCATCTCTTTCTTTCTAAATTGTGTAGAGGTTCTAGTTGTTTTTTCTATTATCATTAAAACAAAATATAGGTTTTAAATGTAGTTCATCCTTAACCATTACACCCATAATTATTCCTTTTATTCAGCAACAGCCAGGGACGGAGGTCACTCTCCTCCTCCCACAAGAATTTTGGCAGATTAGTTTTCTATCCACCAAGCAAGGGATGGTGTTGTGATTACTCACTCAATCACTCCATATTTATGAAGCTCCATTTATCAACTTGATTAGAAGAATGCTACCCAACATTTCTTGTATCTAGAAACAAATTTGTTTCTTAGTTCCTTCAGAACTAGAGAGTTTCGCATGCTCTCCCTTTTCAGAAAATGGTCACCAGACCCATTCCTCTTGCATAGACACACCCTTAGATTAATAGGGAGACACACTCCCCTAGCACAACCATGAGATTTTGAACTTGCTCACGTCATTCCACTTCTTCCATGAGGTTTATTCTCGGTCCACATGACTTCTTTTATTTTACAAAGAGGGATTATCCCAGCATGAATTTTTTCAGTTATGACAGGTCAAGTAGGTTGATCTCACCTACTTCCATAAGGCCTATAGACATGGAGGATTGTACTCCCAATGAAAAATTATTCATTTAATCAACACTTTTAATTAACAGAGGCTTCATTAATCCCACTTTTAGGCAATTCCTACCACCCATTCAATCCATTTTCCCTCTGGACTCAAGTATTCCTTAAAAAAAGTTTATGCCATTTGCATCCAAGTTTTATTATTAATGCCACTCGACATAATCCCACTTTTGTAGGAATATCTAGCATTTACCGAAAGAAATGATAGGCTTCTTCTGCCACAGTCTAGCATGATTCAATCTCATTGGTTAAAATCCCAACTGAATTTTTAATTTGCATCCTTCTCCTCAAGGAACTTATGCAGATAATTTTTGTGTGGAAATGATACTCTAAACATGCTCATTGTTCATCCATCATTTCCCTTACACTCACATCTTACAACATCCATGAAACTCCGAAAAAAAATTACAATAGTGATTCACACTTTATCTTATGTATGTTCCTACATAAGTGTCATTCTATAGGTAACTACAAGAGAGTACACTACAAGAGAATCTAATGACATGATTGTCACTCTATAAGAAACTACAAGAGAGTTGACCTATAGGACACTATAAGAGATTTAACCTACAGGATACTAGAGGAGACACCAACTACAAAATTGTCCTTCTACATACAACTATAAGAAATATATGGTACTCCAAGAGACTGCAATCACAAGAATGCACACTTCAAAAGACTAAAGAAGTAGAAATATGAATCATTCATATAAAATTAAACCATATTCCCCTCCTACAAAACACATTCATCACCAGGATAAGTTCATGCAAGGGATGATTGTAACTCCAAATAAAAATCCAAATAAAAAATCATTCAAAACAAAGCTACGTCACTTCTCTTCAAAGTATTTAGGAGGCCCAAGTTAGTATTCAGATACATGGTGATCTTTTCTATATAGTGTATTGGAGAACATTGAGATTGTGTGGATAGAGATACAATGTGAAAGGAAAGACAAAGTTGGTGTTGAATATCAAGATACAAAAAAATGTGTAGACTGATCCTGTGAATATAGAGACGTGGTGTGTAGGAGAAGACTAATCTTGTGCTGACTAAGATAATACTAACAAAAATAAAAAAATTCAATGGACAAGGCTCAAGCAACATGCACTATAATTTCTCATCAACTTACATTTTGAAATGAAGGCAAGGATGTAACCTCATGAAAGGAAGAACATTACTTTGCCCATATCAGGTATGAATACTAAAATTTTCCTATGATTATGAATAGTTCACTTGTACTCTTCAACAAGAAAATTGGAAGTCAATCAATCGCTCCTTTTATTAAAATAAATCCATGGAAAATAGGAACCATACACAAGCTCTAAAACATGGGTAAACTAGTCGTATGACTATTCTTCGGCCCATCTAGGCCTGTGTTTAAATCATGCTCTACTAGATTGGGTAGGGTAGGGTTCCCTATCCCTTAAAGTTTTATAAGAAATAAAATCACTTGACTCTTTTGTGATCCCAAGTAGGCCAAGTGTTTTTTCCCACTCTAATACCACTTTGTAACACACCCAACCCCTAAGTATCGTTTTTAGGGATGGGGTATAAATTTTGTCTTTCCCTCAAAAATATCAAATCCTCTTACCGATATCTACATCATCTTATGCGCATCAAGATCTTTCCAACGACTGTTACCATACTCAAATCTGAGCTCTAGATTGGAATTTATGCCCTTCCAAAGCTCTTCATGGATCATCATTCAAAGGCCATGTAGCACCCACGTGGGTCCACCTCATTCGTACCATCCCACCTAGCACAAAATCGACCTCAATTGTCATCTTTTAGAGATGGCATGGCCACTGAAGGGGTGGTTATAGGGAATGTTCCCCGTTCCTTCGTGATTATCGAGCCTTCGAACCTTCGTCCTTCCTGTCCATGTTTGAAACATTCCCAGAGTCCCGAAGTCCTGGATTTCCCTAGCACTCCTGCATCTATGGTGGAGATAAATCCAACATTAAATCCAACGGCTGAGATTCTCCCTCGTTCAATGCATAGGCTTAAGGGATTTCGAGGTTCGATGGTTTGGCATTGAACGCCCTTTTCTCTACTCGCAAATCCTTCAGAGTCCCCAAACCCTGGAATCTTTCCATGTGGCTCTAACCTTTGACCCTTTTTGGAGATTCCATCTTATCACTCCAAGCACCCAGAGTTCCTAAGTCTTAGACTCCTAGAGCAAGTCTCTCTTGCATACGTGGCATTCTACACAGGTGTACCTAATACCATCTGCCACCTGGAAGATATGTGGCGATGACACCACCTTGACACGTGGTACCCAACTCTCTAACCCTATACCATATGCGATGATTCAACAGGTCATGTGGCTTAACCATGAGATGACATGCGAAACAGTTGTCACATGGTTGGACTCCACCGTGTACTTTGGCCACGTCATCTATTGATGTCACTCTGGCCTTCGGGGAAACTCCACACTTTTCATTCTGAATCACCCGAAGTGGGTTTTAGCCGGAGAAAAAACATTCCCCCGAGTGTCCATATACTACATGCATTGAGCATAGGTATGTTCCACTGTTGGAGCTAGTTTCTTACTTGTGACACTCGTTTCCTCCTCTGTATCATAGCATTCATTTTTCTATGAAAAAAAAAAAAAAAAGATGAGTGGGAAAAGAGTATTATATCATGTTGGTAGTAGTCTTGTCGCCTTTGAACAAAGCACAAACTTTTGAGTGCACTAGTCATCCAAATTTTGGGTTTAGCATGAGCTTAGTATGTTGAGCTCGTTACTTAAAGTTTACTCCTCTAACTGGTTACTCTTCTAGTCCCTATGGAGAGTTTTATTGGTGCCTCCTACATTACAAAGTTTCATCATTGATTCTATGTTGCCAGAGTCCTCCAGATGTCTCATGCTCTTGTTCAAAGGATCTCTATAAGCTTGTGTCAGCCATTTATCGGAACTCTTGACTTTGCATGTAGGCCATATCCTCAATGTGTCTCAGAGTTACATGAATTTTTTGTCCTACCGTGCACCCTGGTCCTACTTTGCTTATGGGTAGGTAACCTTGAACCCAACAATTGACATTTCCTCATTGGTCACTAACTGGGGGGTTTCCCTTGTGTTCAACGAAAATAAATATATCCACACATTGGGATTCATGCAGTGCCTTGGATGTCATTAGCCTTATTGGTGGCTTCCTCACCTTTTTCGGCAGTTTTTCTTATTGATTGCTATTCAAAGGGTCTTTTTCACGCACTACTTGCATCTAGTGTATGCGAAAGATGCACATGGTCATTGGTTCATGAACATGTTTTTCGTTCGAGTTCCTCCAAATCATCAAGCTACTGCTTTGTACCTCATGCTGACTGATGAGAGATGCCTTAATGATCTCCTTTCAGTGGGGCTCCTTCTATCGACTTCAGCTCATCTATTCTTGAAACGAGGCCTAGAGTCCTATGAGTACCTAGAAGCTTGCAATCATCAGTGGAAATTTATCTCACCATCGACAGTTGGGAATACATCAATGTCTTTTGATCGATGGATTCTTCAAGTGTTTGACCTCAACTCCTTTATTCACACTTGTAAGAATGTACTCGGTGCCTTGATACCTACTTTCATTATCGACAGGTTGTCTTGTGTTTGTTAATGGTATACCTGAATGACCAGTAATCAAATGAAGTAGCATTGTGTTCAACCTCAACTCCTCTATTCACATGATGTAGACTTGCACCTTTGGCGGATCGTGTAGAAGAATTGAAGACATTAGTTCATAGTTGCAACTTTCATGAGTTGTTGCTATCATTCATTGGGCCAGTACCTATATGACTTCAGTGATCATGGGAGATCATATTGTACTTCATTGTATACAAAAATATTCATATTGATTTTGAGACTGGTTTTCACTGGGCCTTGTTCGTGACTATGATAGCCTGTGGCATGTATCTACCTTTGTATTTACTATTCATGTCCATGAACAACTGTTTGGTATATTTTCACATGGATCTACAGTCTAATTCAAATTGAAAGTCATGTGCACAAATTCATTATGGATTGTAATATTCTTATGAACAACTAGTTCGTCCAGCTGGGTCTCCATTACTCCACTTCTAGGAATTATAATGTATTTCGGCCATCACAGATACTCCTCTAACCTCACACATTAGAGGGAATCTATTATAGAAAGATTTTCTTTACCCCATGCAACTTGCTTAGAAGGCCTTTTCCACTTCCTTATGCAAACTTGAAGTCTCTTTTTGCAATTCCCAGAGCTAAAAAACATATTTTTCCACATATACACACCCTAACAACCATACAACATGCGTATACACAAGTTGCACCATTACAACGTGTGTACATTGGGTTTTGTGCCCAAAATTAAAAATGGTGTTGAGTTTCCATGTTACATCACGAGATCCATGATCCTTGACCTTCCATATACTGGAAACGTTCTGACTCGGCCCTTCAGGTACATTTGAAGGCTATAAATAGGCCATATCCAAGCTGTGGAAGAGGGGAGAAGAATTCAACTTTGAGAGAAAAATTACTCTAGAGAAATTATTCACTTCATATTGAGTCTACATCCCTTTGTCCTTTTAAGTCTAAACACATTGTTCAACCCCCAAGCTCTTCCCTATTTGATGGAAAACCTCATTTTCTCTCTTATATGATCTTGCCTTTGGTGGAGGATTGAAGTGGTGGAGGCCCAACTGGAAGGGACTTAGTTTCTTAGTTCTGAGACGCGCTGACATGGAAGTTTGTTATTCATACACTTTTGTTGATCATATTCTAATAAAAATACTCTTTTCTTGTCCATTTAATGTCTTGAAAATATTTGAATTGCTATTCCACGGGCATATTTGTTATAAATATTGATGGATTATGGTATTATATGTGCTAACTTTATATATTATCACCATATTCTTGCACATATTGGTTGTTTAAGACAAGTTGCAGGTATATAGCTTTGAGTTGAGTGCTCAACGGTGGTCTTCTTCGAACATCCAGATGAGGTAGGCTCTTTATCTTGTCTTGTTAGCATTCTTGTTTATATAGCATACATGATACTAGAGTTGATTTCTACAGTCATTCTGTTTGTTGTGGTTTACCCCATGCCATAGAGTGATTTTTCTCGTAATACCCCCTCCTCCCACCCTCATATACGAGTTTGAGAGTTGGGGGAATAATAGAGAAAACATATAGGGTGGGGGTGGGGGGAATAATAGAGAAAACATATAGGGTGGGGGTGCGGGGAATAATAGAGAAAACATATGTTTTCTCTATTATTCCCCCACCCCCACCCTATATGAGGATGGGGGTAGGGGGAATAATAGATAAAACATATTATATTTTTTTCTCTATTATTCCCCCACTCTCACCCTCATCACCACTCTCATATAGGAGGGTGGGGGTGTGGGTGGGGGTGAGGGTGAGGGGGACAATAGAGAAAAGCATATAATATTATATTTTTTTCTCTATTATTCCCCCCACCCCCTCATAGGTGGGGGGAATACCCCCATTCTCTTAAGAGGGTGGGGGTTGGCTGGAGATATTAGAGAAAATGTATTATTAAAAAGGGGGTGGGGGTAATAGTAGAGAAAAATATATAATATTGTATATTTTTCTCTATTATTCCCCCCACCCCCACTTAGGTGGGGAAAATACCACCACCCTCATATGGGGGTGGGGGGAGATATTGGAGAAAATGTATTATTATTAATACATTTTCTCCAATATCTCCCGCCACCCCACCCTACCCTACCCTCATATGAGGGCGGTGTGTGGGGAGATATTGGAGAAAATGCATTAATAATAATACATTTTATCCAATATTGCCCCCCACTTCCACCCTCATATGAGGGCAGGGTGGGTGGAGATATTGGAGAAAATGCATTAATAATAACACATTTTCTCCAAACTCTCACCCCACCGCCAGCCCCACCCTCACCTTTCATATGAAAAATATTAAACTTGATTGAAATTCTATGAATATGGATCTATCTCAAACTTTATTATTAATATGTTTTCTCCAATATTTCCAGCAACCCCCACCCTCTACCCTCATACGAGGGTGGGGTGTGGGGAGATATTGGAGAAAATGCATTAATAATTTATATGAGGGTGGCAGTGGGGGGAATAATAGAGAAAAACATATAATATGAGGGTGGGGGGAGATATTGGAGAAAATGTATTATTATTAATACATTTATATGAGGGTGGGGGTGCGGGGAATAATAGAGAAAAGCATATAATATGAGGGTGTGGAGAGATATTGGAGAAAATGTATTAATAATAATACATTTTATCCAATATCTCTCCCCACCCCCACCCTCATATGAGGGATATTAGGGTGGGGGTGGGGGTGGCGAGAGATATTGGAGAAAATGTATTATTATTAATACATTTTCTCCAATATCTCCCCCTACCCCCATATTATATGTTTTTCTCTAGGGTGGGGGTGGGGAGAGATATTGGAAAAAATGTATTATTGTATTATTATTAATATATTTTCTCCAATATCTCCCCCCACCCTCATATTACATGTTTTTCTCTATTACTCTCACTACCCCCAGCCTCATATATGAGGGTGTGGGTGGGAGGAATAATAGAGAAAACATATAGGGTGGGGTGGGGGAATAATAGAGAAAACATATAATATGTTTTCTATAATATTCTCTCCACCCCCCTATATGAGGGTGGGGGTAGGGGAAATAATAGAGAAAACATAAAAAAAAGTACAATTATTGTTTTTCTCTGATAACTAGGATTCATTCTGAACTTAATAAAGAGAGAGCCTTTGGTTTGGCCCAGACAAGCGCAAGAAGTAGTGGAGTTGGAGAATTTCCAAAACCAGCTCATTGGCCCTTTTTTATTTATAAAAATTCCCTTTGGGTCCAAGGAACTACGGGACAAGAAAATGAATATTCTAAAATTCATGTTTTGTATTATATTGGGTAAAGGAATAAAGAAAATCCTTTACCCAATATAATACATCTCAAGTCAGGTGTCCCTTAGGTTCCCTCAAGTCAGGTCAACCCTCAAGTTAGAGTTTCCCCTCAAGTAAGGTCAGCTCTCAAATCTAGCATATGTTCGAGTGCCCCTCAAGTTAGGCTCAGTTATCGATTACATCGATTCATCCCCTCAAGGTAGGTCCCCACCTCTGGTACACTGAAAGTCGTCATGAGTCCCTCAGGTGCCCCTCAAGTATGCCCTTAGGTGCCCCTTAGCTTTCGATGATGTCAATTCAGCCCCTCAAGTTAGGGGGAACACTTCAAGTAACCGATCAATCTGTCAACAAGTCTAGGAGTCCCATTTAGGGGATAAAACCAAATCATTGTATATCGTTAATAAGACATGATCAATTCATTTGTATCTGTCAAGTCAGGGATTACCCTTTAGGGAATACACATAATTACCCAACAACATTGGTGTCTGGTGTCTCCTAATATAGCTCCATATGGGGTTCGCCCCATATAAGTTCTAAAGGAAGAATTCTCAAAAGTGTACCTTTTCTATATACCGCCAAGGGCAAGGAGAAAAATCTCAACTGGGTCCACAAGTGGCGATATAATGCATTTTGTCTTAATAACTGGGGAACGAAGTCGCTCATCCATTCGATGGGTGAGGTGGAAAAAGTAGTGAGAATGCTTAATTTTTTAACCAAGCAACCAAAACTGGGAAATTCACTAGTTAAGGGGTGGGTGTTTCATTTCACCACTCTTCAGACGTCAAGTCCAACAACACTTGGAGGGAAAGCGATGCCTCTCAAAAAATAAAAAAAAGTAATCCACAAACGACGAAGATCTCTCTTGCATTTACCTCTATCTCAGTGGGCGGAAACTAAGGCTTATTCAGCATCCATGTCTGAATGGTTAAAGCGCCCAACTCATAATTGGTGAACTCGCGGGGGTGGGAGAATAATAGAGAAAAAAATATAATATGTTTTCTCTAATATTCTCCCCACCCCCCTATATGAGGGTGGGGGTAGGGGGAATAATAGAGAAAACATATAATGGGTGGGGGTGGGGGAAATACTAGAGAAAACATATTATATGTTTTCTCTATTATTCCCCCCACCTCCACCCTCACCCTCACCCTCGTGGGTGGGGGGAATATTAGAGAAAAAGTATTATATGTTTTCTCTATTATTCCCCCCACCCCCACCCTCATGATATGAGGGTATTATATGTTTTCTCTATTATTCCCCCCACCTCCACCCTCAACCTCACCCTCGTGGGTGGGGGGAATATTAGAGAAAAAGTATTATATGTTTTCTCTATTATTCCCCCCACCCCCACCCTCACCCTCACCCTCATGATATGAGGGTGGGTGGAATAATAGAGAAAACATGTATATGGGGGTGGGGGGAATAATAGAAAAAACTATATGAGGGTGGGGGTGGGTAGAATAATTATATGCTCTCTCTCTCTCTCTCATTGGAAAGATATACTTAGAAAGGGTTCATCTAAAGAATATCAATATATAGTAAAATTAACAGTATTTTTTAATATCTCATTAATACACATGATATATCATAGATTCACAAACTGAAAATATAAGATGAATAAACCACTAAAACTCACAAATTAAAGAGATTTTAATCTTAAATTATAATAATTGTTATGAAATATAACAACAAAAATACCATTACATACACCAAATCAACATACATAAACTATAAAATATAATCAACATACATAAACTATAAAATATAGTAGAGTAAATAATAACTTCACCTCCCATAATATACACCAAATCAACAAATAATAATTATGTAATAACTATGAAATATAACCCAATAACTAGTACTTTCACCTTATTCTTTATAGTATATAAGAAGAGGAACAAGAACGAGAAGACTCAATTCGCCTAGTCAAGTTGAGTGGATAACCATTTTGGAATTGAATTCATCAAAAGTGGCATTATTTTAGAGTTCTTCCAGTGTTGATAACAATGCGAATCCAAAATTGACTCTGGATTGTTGAAAATGTTTGGGACTAATATGGTTGCACCATTTCTCATAGAGCATGATTCTTCTCATCCTATTCTTAGTATTTCGAGTTTTACCCTTTATTATTATTTCGACTTTTACCCTTTATTATTCCATTTGATGGATACAAAGCTACAAAATAAAAATAAAAACATAAATAGGATGCAAAAGGTTGATATAGGACATTCAAGTCCCTTTCCCGTTCCATACATTAGACATAGATTTGTTTTTGCTGTGTCTAGTTTTTTTCCAGTGAAAAATTTTCTCAATTTTATAAATAGTATAAAATCTTTTACAAAGGCGCATCAGCAGTGAATGCCGGAAACAGTCTCACTATTCAGCCTGTTCTATCTTTTATCACAGCTATAACAGTGTCTAGTTAGTTCAGAGTATCTTTCCTCGTCTTGCAATAATGACCTATCATGAAGCGCATCCCCGCTTTATTTTGTTACACCCCTTTAAAAATCATTTTAAATGTTAAAATTGGGGTTGCATTATTAAATTTAGTATTTTTTTGAGATTTGGAGGCATGCTTTCATATTTTTTTGAGTTAATATACAATGTAAAAATTGGGGTTGCATTATTAAATTTAGTATTTTTTTTGAGATTTGGAGGCATACTTTCATATTTTTTTTTGAGTTAATATACAATGTATTTTGGATTTACAATGTGAGAAAAACATATATTTAGTTAATTTAGTGGCATTTTAAATTCATTCTATTTTTCCTATTATTGTATTGTTTTAGTTTTAGAAAAAAAATTATGAAGGGGAAGGTCAGGTTGTATATTTATTGAATTTATTACATGATTTTTTTTATATTATTTTAAGATGTTATAATATTTTAATTATTAAAAGAGAAGGTTATGTTGTATACTTACTATACAGTTTGAGTGGGCTTAATGGTTAAGAACATGTGTTTCTTCTTAAAAAATCATAAGTTCAAATCCAAAGGAAAATAATAATAAACTTTAGGAGTAGGGAGGTCCCTCCAATTTGATGTGACTGGACAATAACCTTAAAAATAGATTATTATTATTAATTTAAATTTATTACATGATTTTTTTTTTTATATATTATTTTAAAATTTTGTTATAATATTTTAATTACTAAATATAATTATATTTTAATTATGTATTTAAAATTTCACTTTGATGTAATAAAAAATTATTTATTTAATTATTTTTATTAGTATTTTTTTTGGTTAGATTTTTTTTTTATTTTGTTGGCATTTAAGTTGCCCACGAGGATTACCTCCTCCACAACTGAGTATTGAGTGATGCCGGCATAATTAAATCTTTATTAAAATATTATTCAACCTTGGGGTAGAAGTGCTACCACTATTTTGGGCGTTTATTTTGAACTTCACTATTATCATAATTCTCATTGTTATTTTTATTTACTCTTATAATTGTATAGTTGTAGTTTCATCATTGTTATTATTATTTATTTCTAATATATATAGTCACTATTTATATTAAATTAAAACTTTAATAGTTATTTTATAGTACATATTGTGTATGTTAATACACACATTAAAAATTTAAATAATTTTTTTCACTTTTTTATTTAAACAATACAAGTTATTGATTTTATAACAATATGATGTATAAGATAACATAAATGGAATTTGAATTATATACATTGTGCATTTCACTACTAGTAATATTAAGTATACATACTCTACCTCCTATGGATTTGAACTTGCGATCTTTTAGGAAGAAACACATGTTCTTAACCATTAGGTCCACTCAAGCCCATACATTGTGCATGTCACTACTACTGACATTAAAGATTTAAATAATCTTTTCCACTTTCTCATTTAAGCAATATAGGCTATTGATTCCATAACAATATGATGTATAGGATAAGACAAATGGAATTTGAATTTTTAATTAGCTAATTTTCACCATAACATAAACTTAGACATTAGTGACATTTTACATTCAACTAAAGCATATCAACACTCTAAACTAAAGCATATCAACACTCTAAATGTGAAAATTTTTAAATAGATGAAGAAAAATATATTATAGAAAAAATATGTACATAAGAAACTTCAAAAGGTCGCATTGCCTTACACATGATAAACATTTATATACAAATATAAGATAATAAAGAGATTCATTTTCTCATAAAATATGAAAAATTATCTTATTTAAAATTAAAAATATATTAATATTATTTGTTTTAAAAATATATATATATTTATAAAAAATGAAAATTGAAACACAATCCATACTCTATTATGTATATCAAAATATTGTATTAATTATTTAAAAATATAAAAATATTAAATTAATATATGTTTGAAAATAATTTTTTTATATATTTTTTTATTTTTATTGATATGAAACTAATTAAATGTACAACAATATTAACCATTACTCTTGAATTCTAAACATTTTTGTATATGTATAAAATAAATTAATTTAAAATTATAATATTTACTTATTTGTAATCTACATATTTAAAATACAAATTACTTTATTTTTTATTATAAATAAATTGTTATAAATAAATTTATGATAAAACTATTATAAATTAACCATTAAAGTTTTATTAATCTTAATTATAATTAACTTTATAAAGAACCATTCCCATATACATAACTTTACAAGACATGAAACACTTGATATATAAAACTTACAGCATAAACTTCAGCTTTAAAAATACAATCCATTTATACCAAGAATTTAAAAAAGAAAAAACAATTCTTAATTATTAAATTACATATTTATTTTACCTCAATACACATAATACCCTATTACATACACCAAACTAACACATGATTATAAAATATATTCTTAATTATTAAATAACATATTTATTTATTTATTTTACCTTAACAAAGAGACTGTTCTATTACATACACCAAATTTACACATAATGACTATGAAATATAGGAGAGTAAACAACATTTTTACTTTCCATTACATAAACCATAAACCAAACCTGCACATCATAAATAAGAAATTATATAAACCAAACTTATACATAATAACTCTGAAATATAGAGTTCATGAGGTGTAGACTAATTGATTTGTGTGGAGTTTAGTCTAATAGATTCAAACCTCATGATTCAAACATCAAGAAAGGGAGTTGAAAGTGGAAGTCATTTGTAGAAAATTAACAACATCCTTCACACTCATTAGCACTTCCATCCAACATGAAGCTGGCACTGGCCCAAGATCATTCTGTCTTTAAAAAAAATCTATTCTGGCTTAAAAAAATCTATGAAAAATAGTAAGTAGAAGAGTTTCGAAATATAAAAAAGTAATAGTTTCACCGCTTATTACATACACCAAACCAGCACAAAATAGCTGTGAAATAGTACAGTAATTAGTACTTTCACCTCCTTATCTACAGTTCATCAAGAAGAACAACATGCACGAGAAGACTCCATTCGCTTCTTCAAGTTGATTGGATAACCATTTTGAAAGACAACAACTGGACAGCGGACGATTGCTTCTTTGCATCCAGATGCTTTCTCCCATCTGCCATATTTTTTTACAATAAATATTACATCTTACAAATGCTAATACGTTCGTTCATCAATTCGATCAATTAGACGAAGGCCTACCTGAATTTTGTGACGAAATGATGTAGAAACACTCCCATTTCCAGTTTGGCTAATTCTGATCCCACACAATATCTAAGCCCTCCTCCAAAAGCTTGAAAAGTATTTCCATTCCACGTACTTTTCTGGTTAGATATCATAAACCAATATATCAGTGAGTTCCATATGAACTAACACAATGATTTTCTGATCCAGGATACAAATGATATTATGGATCTATATTAGCTTCTGTCAATAAATATGACCCACCTGCCATCTCCATGGATTAAAAGATAATGGCTCAAAGTGTATAGATGGATCAAGATTCACTGCTGTAGTGCATGCAACCACCTTCCAACCCTTGGGAACGCGATATCCTGGAAATCATTCATTCCAAAAGTTATGAGAGGTTAATATGCTTAACTAATTGTGCAATATATCATGTTATTTGCTATGAACCATTTCTAAATTAATCTGTTCCAATTTAGTTTATGATGTTCCTTAGTCATTTCATAATTCAAAATCATTATTATATCAGATAAGTTGTAATATTACATAGCTAGTTACCAAACACATCCTGGCAGAAAATAAAAAGAGCCTTCATAATGAAAATCCTGACCTTTGATTTTTGCTTCCTGCATGCATTCTCGATACAAAAAGGGGCCTATGTTTGAGAGGCGCAAAGTCTCTTTTATTACCTGCTCATTTTCAAATTGGTGTGTTGTGTTATGACTGTTTCAGAATTAAAACTGCAATTGCTTTAAGAAATATAGACAAGCAGTCTAGCCATTTGACTGGTAAAATTTATGGAAGTATACATATCCTACTCCTTTGGATTTGAATTTGTAACTTTTTAAAAAGAAACACATGTTCTTAACCATTACGCCCACTTAAATAGTATATATATATATATATGACAAACAGATACTTACATTTAGTGTGAATGTCATCGATTTATAATCCTCCCATGTTAAATATAGTTCTCCTTTTCTCCTCTTCCTGCGGAGGATCTCTTCATGTTCTTCCTGTTACGTTGTACGTTAGTATATCATGGATCGTCATCGTAAAACCATATAACAGGATTAATTCATTTGGGATGTTATTGATCTAGAATGTAAGTTAATACCCTCAATTCCTGCAGAGCCCTGGGTGTTTCCGTGAGGTATTTGACAGCCATAGTTATTGCTATTGACGTGGTGTCATATCCAGCAAAGAGAAAACCAAACAGGAAATCCAAAACGACTTGATCGTTAAACTGCTCCTTGTCATCATCAGCCTTCTCCAGTACTTGGTCCAGAAAATCCTCTTTCACAATTCTTTTCTCCTTTCTACGTTCCAAAATAACATTTTTCAGAGCACTTAATACTTGTTCTCGTCCCTGCACAGTGTAATGCAAGATCTGTATCAAACAGATTATAAATTTCTATGTTTATGTGTACGTGCGTATGGGTAACATTTCATTGAACTTTTGAGAATTTTTTTGTTTGTTTCTATAATCTTCCTGAATGAGGATTGAGGAAATCACAAGCATATCACCCGCAAGACTTAAACCTAGCCATTCAGTACTCTTAGTACGTCACCAACAGAAACTGAAACGTTGTGAAACTAGGTTAAGTACCACCTTTCACTGACCAGGCAAGCCCCAAGCCTGAAGCCCCACCTGACTAGTAAGAAATCATATTCTGTACTATGGAGATAACCAATGCAGGAATATTCCTGACAACATAAGAGAATTCAAATGCGTTGTATTATTTCAAACCTTCAAACAGTTGCTATAATTTGTGCCTGGAAGTCTGATTGGTAAGGAGAAAAGTCCTGCCATAAAATGTGAGTAACTCTTCAGGAGGTCCTTCGATTCAGCAGTTCCAGGATCCAAACTAATGAATTGTTTCATCAGCATATTGAATGTTATCTGTGGAAACAAATGATAAAATCTCATAATTGTCAGCATAGCTATCCAATTCATTTCTGTTGAGAGGACAAATATGTGGATAATATAATTCACCTTGGCAGCTTCGTCCTTCAAATGGATAATATTGCCCTCCTCCCATGTGTCCAGGCTTTCTATCACTTGCTTCTCTACATCTTGTAGCAAATTGGCCTTGAGATTTTCTATGCCCACGAGACTCAAACCTAATTTTCGCAATTTTAGGTGCATGGGGCCGTGGATTTCGACGATATTATTCTTCCCTAGAATGCTCACGAATGCATTTGGATAAGCAGCCTTGAACAGCCGCCCTTCGTTCTGGAAAACAAACTGGTTTGTTTCAACGCTAGCAGTTATGATGGTAGGCTGCCCAAATATGTGGGTTTTGAATACATCTCCATACCTGTTCAGCAATTCAGTATCCAAGAAATCTATTCATTGTATCTAAGATGCAGAGCAGCAGAAATAAATCCATTAAAAAAATAAAAATTGTGATGGGTCCAACATTGCAGGACCATACAGAACTGATTGTGGTAGTGATTTTATACCTTGAAATTCTTTTATGAAGGAAAGGACCAACATTAGAGGACTTGAATGGAGAAAGATATTCAAGAGTTTCTCCAATGATTGGTAATCCCATACTGCCAGGGGGTAGCACTGATTTCTCTCCCAGAATTCCTTCACAAGCTTTGCCATTTTTTGACATGAACCAAACTGCAAAGACTGCAACAGCCAATCCGGCTGCTATCACTGCTCCCAACCACATCATAATTATAGTTACTCTGATATCAATTTAAGTGGAGTACAACGAGTTCGACTCTATCAATAATATTGTGCTTCGTTCGCTACTTATAGCCCTGCAAATGATTCGGGTGTAGGTCATAATGGATTGAGATGGGTATTTATGGAGAGAGACCTTGGATTTATGAGCATTTTTTTAGTGGGCTTGACTTTTGTCTTATGTCAACCATGCAATGCACCTGTCATCTTGGTGTGAATGTAAGCGGTGTGAATCAACTGGGTTGCTTCAGAAAATAGATACATACACCATTTTCAACAGTTCAAACGCGGAATTGACATTGATAAGAAACAGATATGTGAGTCTTTCCCATCCAAATTTCAAATTCATAGAAAATATATACATATATCACAGTAGTTGTCTAATTTTGTAATAATTTCTTTTAATCTGATTTCGGTGTTTAAAGAGGTTAGAATTTTACCAGACACTAGACTTCTATTATTAGCTTTACCAAACACTAATAAAATTATAATTATACGTTTTATAACTCTTATCCAATATAATTATATCTTTTTATGATAACAATATGTACAATTTTTATGATATTCCTTATTTCAAATCAATAATGTACAATTTTTATTATAACAATTTCTTATCCCTTATTTCAAATCAATATACAAACTTGGTGTGCAAGTGACAGACCATTAAAATACGCTGTATGCAAAATTTGAGGGATTTTGTTCGATCTCTGCTACTTCTGCGCGTGGATTAGACTTACGTCTTCCTTCTCGATACAGCTGCACAACACGTCCACATTTTCATTTCTATCACAACTGTCAGGTAAATCGTTTTCTAAGTTTCAATTATGGGAGGAAAGTAAATGGTTTGAAGGGTCTCTCTGTATGAATTATGTTCTTCAAACAAACTAAGGCAGGACATGTAACCTTCCCTGGACTTTCCTTCACGTTTTCCTTCCATGAAAGACAAACAGGATATACTTCTGTTCTCCAAGAATATCCAATTAAATTTCATTGTCTTGATCAAGTTTACAATTCTAATATAATTTATTAGAAATATTAAAGAAGCATAATGAAAGTATATAGTTTGATGAAGGGATTCAACGAAGTAGAAATACTCTTAAAAAAAAGGGCAGAACAATGAAACGAAAGAATATATTGTTTAATGAAGGATATAAGGAGGCGGTATATGGGATCTTATCATCAGCGAAACAGTCTCGTCAACCGGTCATACGTCTTCTTTATATTTCGTTTATTCTTTTATGGTATATTCTATATCATTTTAATATTTATATATAGTATATAAAGGTAAAATTATAAATATTAAAAAAAAAATATTTATTTATAATAAAAGATTAAAAAAAATTATATTGATTAGAAAATAAATTAAAAATAAAATACAAAAAATTGATTTGAAAAACATTAAAAAAATAAATAATTCTTATATAAATATTTTTAAAAGCTATATATAAAATCTTATAAAAACACCTTATTCAAGTTTCATCAATTTTCCAACCAAGTATATGATTGGGGCTATTGGAGTTTCTATCATGAGTAACACTTTTGTCACAATCCATGGAGCAAAGAATCAAATTCATTCCCCCTCTTTCCTTTTTCAAAAGAGTTTTCCAATGAAGCTAGTGGAAGAGGAGTGACCTATATAGTCATGAACACAATTAGGAGTTGCCTATATAGTCATGAACATATAATTGTGTTTGTCACACCTCTCTAGAGATGGAATAATAGCATTTGTTGAAGGTGCAAGGGTAGATTTCTTTGAGGTCTTTCTTGGTTTCGACCAATTGTGTGGTTGGGGGTGCACTAGCTAGGCAATACCCCACAACATTCATTCATATTAGGGGTTTTAAAATTACTTAGAAGTTCAACAATATATCGTTTGGTAATAAGGCGGTGAGGGAGTTATTTTAATATACCTAGGGATATAGGTATTGGGGTGTTGTATTTTGATTTAGAAGGTAGACTCTTGAGGAATCGTGATCTAGTCTAAGTGTGGCTTGAGCCATGTCATAAGCAAGAAAAATTGAAATGGTTTTTTAAGGCAATGGAAGGAGGAGAATGATGCAAATTTAGTAGGTGAAAAGTGGATAATATATTGGGATCAACGTACTCGAGGTATGAATAAAAAAGGATATGAAAAAATGTATATCTAAGATATATAGTAAGAATAAGGTGTTTTTTCAATAAAAAAGTTGTATTATGAGGGGGTTCAATAAATGAATTTTGGGCAATAGAAAAGGAAACAAAAGTATTTGTTAATATCCCACAAATGAAGGTTGTTGTGTACCTTAGCACAACACACATCTTAAATCTATTAAACTTTATGTACATGAGCCATTTTTCTTATGAGGACATGCTTTTGTAATAGTGTTTGTAAAAGGGCCACTTTAGTATAATAAGGGTCTAATGACTTATTTGGTGACTTAAGTCTTTAGTTGGAGCTTTATTAGGGTTTTCACCTCTCTATGGATATAAATAGGGGGTTTCCCCTCTCTTATGTATCTCTACCATTTTATCAATACAAATCAATCAATTTCTAGTATTTCTTGCATAAGTCATCCTCCATTAGTTGGATTTGTACATGAAATCCACCCATGGATGTGTAGGTTCCCCCACTTTTTCTTGCTTATTTATTGTTATTATTGTTCATTTTCCATGTATGGTGTAGTAGTGGCCACATCTTTTCATTGGGTCATTGCAATTTCATATTAAAGCTCAATCAATTTTCATTCTTGCTATGCTTCATTTTGAAATTAAAGAAAAATGTCAAGGACCAACTCTCAATATTATGTGACTAAGGACAAGATAGATTCAAAGGTTTCATGAAATTTTCAAATGAAATGAAGCAAGGAGTCCCCAAATAGGTTTAATCCTCTTATTCCAAACTAATCTTTCAATATAAGGAGGAGATAAACCCTAGGGAACAAAAGGTAACACTCCTCCAAGGTAGCCACCACTGCCATCATCATGGAACTTTCAAAGACCCACTTACCAAAACCCTAACCCTCCCACTTTAAACTCATGTCGTAAATTCTCTAAACCCTGGTTTAATGGCCATGTATGTACTACCTACAACCTATTATGCCAAAATACTTACACCAATCTAACTAAAAAATGAACCTATTGGAGAATATCTTCCTAAAGATCCTAATAATGACTCCAATCTGCAAGTCCTAATAATGTCTTCCATCGTTTATCACATATTTACTATTATTATTGTTCATTTTTCCCTTAGGTCATAACAATGGTCACATTTCGGTATCGCGCTACTACAATGGTGCTATGTCAGGGGTTTACAAAGTGAAACACTTATGATGGTGGGAAATCTTTAAATTTTTCTACTAGGAGGGCTTCCTATTCTTACCTTTGGTAGTTTGTGAACAATTTTACTTTGGACACGAGGTTTCCACATCTCCATGATCAAAATAGAGTCAACATCAGAAATCAATGTTTTTGTTGTATATAAGTTATTTTCAACTTTGATCTCCACTCTTGAGGACAAGTTGGTCACAAGGGATTTTACTTGAGTCAACATAAATACATATTTAGGTGAGAGCATTGTAAACGTTGGTACTAATATTTAGAGATGTGGAAACATATTACCCAAAGCATTACCAATTGCATGTTGAGTATAGTAGCGCTAGTATTCTAAGTAAAGACTAAGAAAGCTAACCCATGTTGAGACCTACATGTCAAAGCTAGGGTGTCATGGATTCATAAAGAGGCCTACAACCTCCAAGAACCACGATATTCTATTCTAATATTAAATTGTACTCAATGTGTCTTGGTGTTGGACTCTAAGATGAAGAAATTTTTTGAAACTAAATGAATAACCATGATTTCCTATAAGAATCCCCATGATGCCTTAATATAACTTTGAATATTGGTCAGTGATATTTGTTTTTTCATGTTGAAAATAGGGTTGAACATTGAATTAAGTGTTACACTAAAAGTGTGCTTATATAAACCACTTCAAAATGTTGGAGAACTAGGGAATTAGGGAGATTAGAGAGCTAATGGTTCCAAGAATAGGTGGTTTTTGAGAGACACCATTACAACACTTAAGAATAAGCTAGCATAGCTCAATATATGAAGAAGACATAAAGATGAACTAGAACACATAACACACACTAGATTGACCCACAGGGAAATCCTTTTATAGCACCAAGATGTAAACAATTCCCTTGAAGTTGGGAATATTTGGTCCACATACAAAAAATAAAGTTTGAAATCTGCATCATTATGTATGTCATTCAACTATTCTAGTCAACTCAATCAACAAATTGAATACTCAATCGACCACTTAGTCAATTCTCCTAGTCAATTGATGACCACTGACTAGTTGTCTCTAGAAGATCTATAGGTGTGATGAACCTACATAGCCTATTGTTCTAGCACACCCGCCCATTATAAAAATTCTTTGGAGATTCAAGAGGTGAAATTACTATAGCACCCCCCGCCCATAATTGCAACTTCCAAATCCCAAGAAGATCCTGAGGTTTCATAAACTTAGCTTTCAATAAAGGATTCATAAAGATATCAACAACCTAATAATCTATCCTACAATAAACAAGAGTCATGATATTATCATGTACTAATTTTATCAAATAATGAGCACGAAGCTCCACATTCTTCATCTTACTATGGGAAACAATATTTTTTGCAACCTATATTTCACTCTAATAATCAAGAAATATTATTATTGATGTCTCGACTAGAAAACCAAGCTCGCCCAAGTGTTGTTGAATCCATACTATCTCTATTATAGTGTTCACTACACCATAATATTTGTCTTTAGTGGTCGAAAGAGATACCACCTTATACTTCTTGAATGACCAAATCATTGGTCCAGAACCAAGATGAAACACATAGCTAGATGTAGACTTCCCATCATCGACATCTCCTTCCCAATCCAAGTTGTTATTATTGACCAATGGGTCTATATTACTACTACAATACTTTATATCAAGTCGATAAGTGCCATTGATATAACAAACAATCATTTTTGTGGCCTTCCAACAGCTTTCTCATGAATCCTACATAAACCGGTAAACCACACTAACAACAAGGAAAATATCAAGTTGATTGTGAGTCAAATAAATGAGGATACCAACTAGTTTTCAATATAGGGTTACATAAAATTCACTCCCATCTAAAAAGGTGTAGCACAAGGTTTACAATCTTCCATCTTGAATCTTTGCAAAATATCCATTATATATTTACGCCAAGAAATAAAGATATACCATCATCTATTTCCAAAACTTGGATTCCCAAAAAGAAATGTAAGAGACCAAGGTCAATCATTTCAAATGCATTTGACACTACTTTGGAGAACCATCGAATTAGGTAGATCAAAGAGTTAATTATTCCAAGAAGAGGTCACGTCGATAGACATTGTTACAACACTTAAGCACAATCTAGTATAGCTTAATAAATGAAGATGACATCAAAATGCATTGGAACACATATGTTAGAACACACATTACATCAACCCATAGGGACATCCTTTTATAGAAAAGACATGTAATCAATTCCCATGAAGTGAGGAAGATCCGGTCCACATATAATGGATAGGGCACCTAACAAATTCCTTGAAATATACCTCGTTCTAGTGGAAGAGTTTTCCAATAAAGTTGGTGGAATATGAGTGTCCTATATAGTCATGAACATATAATTGTGTTTGTCACGCCCCTTTAGAAACGTAACATCGACATTTTTTTAAGTTGGAAGGGTAGATTTCTTTGAGGTCTTTCTTGGTTTCAACCAATTGTGTGGCTAGGGGTGCACTAGCTAGGCAATACCCTACGACATTCATTCATATTTGAGGTTTTAATATTACTCAGAAGTTCAACAATATATGGTTTGGTAATAAGGGGGTGAGGGGGGTATTTTAATATACCTATGAATATAGGTATTTGGGTGTTGTATTTTGATTTAGCTACGGATATGGATATTAGATATTTTAGAAGGTATACTCTGGAGATATCATGATCTAGTCTAAGTATGGCTTAATCCATGTCATAAGCAAGAAAAATTGCAATGGTTTTTTAAGGCAATGGAAGGAGGAGAATGATGCAGATATAGTAGGTGAAAAGTGGATAATATATTGGGATCAACATACTCAGGGTATAAATAAAAAAGGGTATGAAAAATGTCATGAAAAAATGGATATATAGGATATTTAGTAAGAATATTATTTTAATAAAAAATGTGTATTATGAGGGGGTTCAACAAATGAATTTTGGGAAATAGAAAAGGAAATAGAGGTGTTATTTAATATCTCACAAATGAAGGTTGTTGTGTACCTGACCACAACATATATCTTAAAGGTATTAAACTTTATGTATATGATCCATTTTTCTTATGAGGTCGTGTTTTTGTAATAGTGTTATATTTGTAAAAGGGCCACTTTAGTATAATAAGGGTCTAATGACTTATTTAGTGACTTATTTCTTTAGTTGGAGCTTTATTGGGCTTTACACCTCTCTATGGATGTACAAATAGGGGGTTTCCCCTATCTTATGTATCTATACCATTTTATCAATACAAATCGATCAATTTCTAGTATTTATTACATAAGTAATCCTCCATTACTTGGATTTGTAGGTGAAATCCACCCATGGATTTGTAGGTACCCCCACTTTTTCTTGTCTATTTATTGTTATTTTTTTTATTTTCCATTTATGTTGTAGTAGTGGCCACATGTTGTTACTAGGTCATTGCAAGTTCGTATCAAAGATCAATTGATTTTCATTCTTGTTATGTTTCATTTTCAAATTAAAAAAAAAAAATGTCAAGGACCAACTACCAAGGTTATGTGACTAAGGAAAAGATAGATGAATATTTCATGAAATTTGCAGATGAAATGAAGCAAGGAGTCCCCAAATAGGTTGAACCCACCTATTGCAACCCAATCTTTCAATATGAGGAGGAGCTAAACCCTAGGGAAAAAGGGTAACACTCCACAAAGGTTGTCACCGCTACCATCATCGTGGAACTTTCAAAGACCCACTTACCAAAAACCTAACCCTCCCACTTCAAATCCCTATCATAAATTCTCTAAACCCTAGTTTAAGGGCCATGTATGTACTACCTACAAACCTTTTATGCCCAAATAACTACAACAATCTAACTAAAAAATGAACCTATTGGAGAATATCTTCCTAAAGAGTTTAATAATGACTCCAATCTACAAGTCCTAATAATGTCTTCCATCGTTTCTTACATATTTAATATTATTATTGTTCATTTTCCCTTTAGGTCACAACAATGGTCACATTTGGTTATTGAGCTACTGCAAAGGTGTTATGATGAAGGTTCACAAAGTGAAACACTTGTGATGGTGTGTAATCTTTAAATCGTTCTACAAGGACGTCTTCCTATTCTTACCTTTGGTAGTTTGTTAACAATTTTACTTTGGACATGATGTTTCCACATCTCTATGATCAAAATAGAGTCAGCATCGAAAATCAATGTTTCTATAGTACATAAGTTATTTTCGACTTTGATCTCCACTCTAGAGGACAATTTGGTCACAAGGGCCTTTACTTAAGTCAACATAAATACATATTTAGGTGAGGGTATATTAAATGTTGGTATTAATTTCTAGAGACGTGGAAACATATTACCCAAATGGTTACCAATGGCTTGTAGAGTATAGTAGCCCTAGTATTCTAAGTAGAGACTAAGAAATCTAACCCATGTTGAGACCTTTGATATAGATTCTATATACAGGTCGAATCTAGGGTTCCATGGCTTCAGAAAGAGGCCTACAACCTCCAAGAACTAGGGCATTCTAATATTAACTTGTAGTCAATGTGTCTTGGTGTTGGACTCTAAGATGAAGAAAAAATTTAGAACTAGATGAATAACCATGATTTCCTATAGAAATACCCCCTTAATTCCTTAATATAACTTTGAATCTTGTTTAGTGATATTTATTTTTTCATGTTGAAAATATTGTTAAACATTGCATTAAGTGTTACTCTAAAAGTGAGCTTGTATCAACTGCTTCAAAATGTTGGAGAACTAGGGAATTAGGGAGATCAGAGAGATAATGGTTCCAATAAGAGGTGTTGTTGACATACACCTTTACAACACTTAAGAACAACATATAATATCTCAACATATGAATAAAACGTCAAAATGCACTAGAACACATAACACACACTAGATTTACCCATAGGGAAATCCTTTTATAGCACCAAGATGTAACCAATTCCCTTGAAATGAGGAAGATCTAGTCCACACACAATAGATAAGGTGCCTAATATATTCCTCTAAATATGCCTCATTATGTATGTCAGAAAACTATTATAGTCAACTCAATAAACCAATTGAATACTTAGTCGAACACTCAGTCGATTCTCCAAGTCGACTAATGACCATTGACTAGTTGTCTCTAGAATATCTATAGGTGCGATGAACATACATAGTTTATTTTTCCAACCCCACCTCCATTAGAATAATGGTTTGGTGATTCGAGAGGTGAAATTACTATAGCACACCCATGCATAATTGCAACTTCCTAAATCCCAAGCAAAGCCTAAAGTTTCATAAACTTATCTTTCAATAAAGGCTTCGTAAAGATATCAACAACCTGATAATTTGTCCTACAATAAACAAGAGTCACAATATTATCATGTACTAATTGTCTCAAATAATGAGCATGAAGCTCCACATTCTTCATATTACTATGAAAAACATGATTCTCTGCAACCTATATTGCACTCTGATTATTAAAAAAATATTATTTTTAATGTCTTGACTAGAAAACCAAGCTCTCCCAAGATTTGTTGAATCCATACTATATCTATTCTAGTGTTCACTACATCACAATATTTGATTTTTGTGGTTGAAAGAGATACCACCTTCTACTTCTTGAATTCCCAGGTCATTGGTCTAGAACCTAGATGAAACACATAGCCAGACGTAGACTTCTCATCATCACCATCTCATGTCGAATCTGAGTTGGTATAACTAACCAATGGGTCTATATTACTACTACAACACTTTATACCAAGTTGATAAGTGCCCTTGATATAACAAACAATCCTCTTTGTGACCTTCTAGTGGCTTTCTCATGAATCCTACATAAACCAGTAAACCACACTAACAACAAAGGAAATATTAGGTTGATTGTGAGTCAAATAAATGAGGCTATCAACTAGTTGTTGATAGAGTGTTGCATCAACTTCACTCCCAACTAAAAAGGTGTAGAACAAGGTTTACAATCTTCCATCTTGAATCTTTTCATAAGATCTATTATATATTTAGGCCAAGAAAAAAATATATTGTCATCCATTTGTAGAACTTGGATTCCAAAAAAGAAATGTAAGAGACCAAGTTCAATCATTTCAAATGCATTTCATACTATGTTGGAGAACCATCAAATTAGGTAGATCAAAGAGCTAATGATTCCAAGAAGGGGTGGTGTCGACGGAGATTGTTACAACACATAAGAACAATCTAGCATAGCTTAATATATGAAGATCGCATCAAAATGCATTGGAACACATATGCTAGAACACACGCTAGATCAACCCATAGAGCCATCCTTTTATAACACCAAGATGGTAACTAATTCCCATGAAGTGAGGAAGATCTGGTCCACGTACAATGGTTAGGGTGCCTAATAGTTTCCTTCAAATATTCCTCATTTTATCTGATAGTTGACTTTTCTATTCGATTCAGTTGTCCAGTCGAATACTTAGTCGACCACTTAGTTAAATTCTTAATTGACTATCCTAATCAATTGACAACCATGAATTGATTTTCTTCAGAAAAATCATAGGTGTGTCGATGAACCTACATAGCCTATTATTTAAGCACAAAAGATTAAAAAAGATGAAATTCCATATGTAATTCCCCTATATTATCTTAAGCATTAAAAAGTTATATATGTTAAGTAACATAATGGATAGATGGGAGACATTAATGTGATTCCCAAATTAGCATGATTCAAAGATATTGTAGAATAAATATTTAATGATGCAATTGCAAACATTAATTACACTAGAAATTACACTTAAGCCTCTTATGAATGATTTGGACACAAAGAAACGTATGACACTTGTTGCCACTTTGAATTCATGTGTTGTGAAACTTTTTCAATATGAAATACCATATTTTTCAAAGAAAGCCAAAAGTTTTGGAATCTCGAAATAGCATACAAATTAAGGATTTATATAGAATGAGAGCTAACCAACACACCTAATGCATATTACATAAGATTATAAATGTGTTGGTTGCCTTGTAGTCCTTAACCAAACCAATTGTATAGATTGAATCTTATAAACCACTTAGCATATAATCAAATTACCCAATCATAGTCAGATACAATATGAATAATATTATCATTTTTCTAGTAACAAATTGAATATTTTGGAAGAGCTTCGTCGTTTCATTTTTTCACCATCCATGCATCGAGGATAATTTTAAGGATGAAAATTTATATTAAAATGTAGAAATATGGGTTAATTTTACCAGTCCTTAATATGCAAAATGTAAAATGTTTAGAGATAGTTTTGTAAAAAAATTCAAATTTTTAAGGATTTTATATACTTTCTATAAAATTTTGGTGATTTTTAAGGTAAAATAATTTTATTCTATGGAATTTGGGCGAATCATGTTTAGAAAAAATGGAAATCGGCGAATCTGTTTTTGGGAAAACCATGGAAAATTAGCCCATTAGATAAATTTAGCCCCTAAAATCATCTATGCCATGCACAATAAATATTTATATGGACAAAGCACTTGTGAATAACATTTTCATATGGCCCCAAATGTAGGGACAATTTTAAGGATGGAAATTTATTAAAAATATAGAAACCTTGGCGGATCTTACTAGCCCTTAATATGCCAACTATACAATTTTTGGCGATATTTTTGTAAAAATATTCAAATTTCTAAGGATTTTATATAGTTTGTGTAAAATTTTGACTATTTTCAAGGTAAACTAATTTTATCCTATAGAATTTGGGTGAATCATTTTTAGAATGGAAAACCTTTATTTAGAAAAAATAGAAAAAATTTCCCTTAGGAGAAATTTAACCCCTAAAAGTTTTCCTAAAATACATTCATTAGATCCACTTCCACTCTATCTCTTATCGTATATTTCTAATATTTAATCCTATATAAAAACATCATAAAAATCATTGATTATAAATAAGGTATGCATAGCCTTCCATCACAACTCTTACACTAGAAATAGTGACCATTTTTAAAGGAAAAAAAAAAACCTAAATAATTTATCAAAGGAAATCCTCTTAATATCTAAAATAATGACCATTTATGATTCCTTTTATTAAACTTAAAAAGAAGGTTGTATCACTACAACAATATCTATATGCATAGAAGAATCATTCACTTCCACCTTAAATTCACACTCTAAAATTTTGAATGCTTATTGGATACCTAGTTCCAAATCCAAAGGCCCAAGAACCCTTTCTTTTCTTTTTTTTCCACATGTTCATCCCACTCCTTTCCATAGAATTAAGAAGCAATGTGAAATCACTCACACCTAGGACAAATTTAATCATTTTTACACGCAAGTGCCACCCCTTGGATATGAATTTAAATAGACAAGATATAATTAGCACTAGTGAGGGATATGATATTGGGTGTTAATAACTTGTTCGCACAAACTTTCTTGAGTAGTGTAAGAATTTAAGGGGCTTAAAAATGGCTAGTCAAATTTATAGAATGCGCTTTCATTACATGGTTTAGAAACGTGAGTGTAATCCTTAAAAAATGTTAGTGAGTTGTGTTTGAACCGACTTGACATTATCAAGTTTCATTTTCAATGCTTATGTCAGGGATGGAAAATCAATGAAAAGCACATGTTCTTCTTCAGTATAAATGTGTGGGCATTATGAAACGTGAAAGTGTTCCTCTTTATTGAAAAAAGCTGCAACTTTCTCATTATTTTTTCTATTTGCAAGGTAGAAAACAAAATCGTGCATTGCATACAAACATCCTTAGGAAGGCATTTTCTACTACATGAGTAAGAAAGATGATACCTAACATTCAATGAGAAGAAACCTACAATTCAACATTTGTTGAACATGTATGTTTTTTCTAACTTCCTTATTGGTAACTTATTAGTTCCAAAATTGTTAGTTCATTTAACAATTTTTGTTTTAAATAGTTAAATGAAATAATACCAAACCCAATTAGAAGATTGATCTAATGTGTGAATTTAAAAACCTCAAAAATAAAAAATAAAAATTAATTTCAAAACCCAAATGTCAACAAAAATTACATAAATTTGAAGAAAAAACATCATCAACCGAATACTAAGACAAAAATACTTATTCGGTTGTTTAATTTAACACATGTGTATGGCATGTTAATTTAACAAGTCCAAGATGTAATTTTCACTTCCCATATATACTCCTTAGACACAATTATTGCAAAAGCTTGCATAGATTAAGTCCAACTATATGATTTGTGTCCTTGCGAGTTATAGATTATTGACTTTATAATTAAATGCTTACTTACGCCTACCTAGCTAGAGATAAGATGTATGATGTTTGGTTCACTACTATGTTATATTCATACATGACCCACCCAATGATGATATTGTATCTCTCTAGGTTGTTCATTTATGATGGTCCATGTTCCTTGAGTTCCCCCTAACTTGGCCTAAATGTAATCTCTTAGGAATGCATGATGCTTTGGTAGGACCCTTGGCTACTTTGTCTCACTTGGCCTCTAGTCCTTGGTTGCTAGTTGAGTTCGCATGGACCCTTAGGGCACACATTTGTGGTATTTCCTAACTTTATGGGTTTGATCGGGGCTGCAAACCCCCCATTAGGTCCATAATTAATTAGGGTTCTTCATTTCAGGTTTGCAACAACCAAAAACCATTTTGGCTTGCTAATAATGGATTTAAAATGAGTCAATATTCCTTAACCCTATCCCATCTCTTGGCAGAAAGTGTGCCATGAATTCCTAAAAGGGAACCACTTCTATGATCTACACCACATGTAAGAAAGAGGATTTTGTGGCTTGAATACCCATGGTATAGTATTAATGAACTCAAGGTTCTAAGCCAAACCACATGGCACTATTATTCCATATGACTTCAACCCTCCAATAGCTAACCTAATGTACACCTACACCATGGGGTCATTCCCTTGCCTATTTATGCCATTCAATCCCTCTTTGTAAAGGGTCTTGGCATGTTTCCTCCCCTTCTCATTGTCTTGTAAGTACACACTTAGACTAAAATATATCTTAACTTATATCTCTTCCACTTCTTCCTTGTTCTTGTGGTACTTTCACTTATTATCTACAACAACTATACAGGTACCTCTTGTGAATAGTTTGGTTCCAACCTTGAAGGATTTTTTATTCAATCTAGGGTATCTTTAATGGCAAAGCTCCATTCATACATTGGATGTTTAAACCCTACAACCTCAAGGAAGGTTCCATCATATCTAGGTGATCCAAAATGGATCTGAAAAGGCCAAAATTAAAAGTTCTCGTACTCAGAAGAAACTAGTGCCATTGCATAGTGCTCGTCGCACAGATTCCAGCAGTATATTTTTTTCTGAAAATGGATTCTGTATGCGAAAGAGATCGCGTTCTGAAGTTTTCTCCAAATAGGAAAAAAATTCAAAGGTCAAAGGTCAACAGTTGGTACTGATGACATCAGCATGATGTCATGATGATGTGGCAGCACCAAAGGCTGACACGTGTCAAGAGGATTCAACATTTATGGGTGCTAATGTGGCAAGTGACTGGACTATACACACTGACACATGGCAGTCTGTACGATGACGTGGCCCAGTGATAATTTGACAAGTGGTAGTATGGATGACAAGTTGGCAGTGACGTGGTCGATAGGTGGCAAGCTCTGGTTCGGACATGTGGAGGTATGGGATGACTGTACAACTGAGTTGGCGACTGACTGGGTCGGTGACTATGCAATTGTTTGTGTGTATGTGGGCAATCCATATGTGAAACATGGCCCAATCACAAGGTGCCACGTGGCACCCCGGATTGAGCTAATAAGGCCTAGGTCAAAAATTTGTTATGTCCTTTGAGTGGTTCGAACACGAGACCTATCTAGCAACAACATTCCAACCACCACGCACTAGCCACAGGGGCACATTTGTTTCTTGTTTGAACATGAGGCACATAATTATTTTATTTTGGTTATAGTCCGGAGGTCGGGGGATGTAGCGCTCAGTTGGCAAGGCTAGCCCGTCGACCAAGGCGCTAGTCCAAGGGTTGAATCGAAGGGTGTGCCACATACAAATTTCTTGACACCCTACCACGTGACCAGGAGCAGAGGACCAAGAGCCTAAGGACTAGTGGTGTGTGTGCCATTTGGCTCTAGCACCCGACCACATGGCCACCCATATGATCAAGAACACAGATTAAAAGGGGTGTGCACCCATATTTGTTAGAAAGTGGGTTTTCCACTTTAGAAAGTGGATTTTTAATGATTCTAGGCCTCTTTTTAAGGGATTTTTGGCCCATATTTGGAGGATCTGAGCCTAGAAAGAGGCCAAATCTTGGGGGAAGTTGGGATTTGATCCCTAAATTGAAATCCTATTTAAACCAAACATTCTTGAAGTTCAGAAAAATCAATTTTGATGGAGAATTGAATGCTCAAGCCATTTTTATGTAGGGAATCCATGAGAGTAGTTGAGCTTTAGAGGCCATTTATGGGAGTTCTATTCCACCTTTTTCAGTTTCGTATGTTCCATTGAGTTCCTGAGACAGAGAAGAACATTGTTGTGTCAGTCAGAGAACAAATTGATGTAAAATCATATGTAAACTTTGATGCATTGAAGATTTAATAAAGAAGCCTCCCCCACTGAGACAAAGGCCTGGTGATGTAGACAGAGTTTCCGAACTTTGTTATCAACTTTTGGTGTCTTGAATATTCTTATGGTTTGATGTTTTTACTTCTTATGTGCTGCAAATTCTATTCTTAAGCATCTTCTCTTTCTTATTAAGTCGTAACTGGTAAATTTACACATGCAAAATACTTAACCAAGTCATTTAAAATATTTTTCCAAGAGCCTAAAGCATTTCCACCTAAGAGGGAAGTGGAGCATGAGATATATTTGTCATGCCTAACTCCCCATTACCAAATATTGAATTGTATAAACACTCTATTCTTGAAGCAAGTGAAGTGAATAAACAATTGTGACAACTAATAGAGCATGGAGCTATTCGACCAAGTACCTCACCTTTTGGGTCACCTTTCATCATAGTACCCAAGAAGGATGGGAGTTGGTGAATGTGTATCGACTACAAATATTTGAACAATATCACACTCAAGAATCAATACCATGTGCCTAGGATTGATGATTTGTTAGATTAGTTGTAGAAAACTAAGTACTTCACCAAGTTTGATCTCAAATTAGGATACCACGAGGTACACATTAAAGAAGAATATACCTCTTCAAGACAACACAAGGTCGGTATGAATGGTTGGTCATGCCTTTTGATTTATGTAATGCACTGACTACTTTTATGCAATTGATGAATGATGTATTGTGTCCCTAGTTAGATTCATTTGTAATAGTGTATTTGGATGGAATATTGGTTTATATCTCTACCTGGGAGGAGCACATCTCACATATCATGCAGGTGTTAGATACTTTGAAAAATAATCAGTTGTTGAAAAACCCCAAGAAATGTGAGTTTTCTTAGCAATCATTGGTGTATTTAGGGTATGTGATTGGTGGAAGGAAACTCAAGATAGATCCCACAAATATGGAGGCCATCATAAGTGGCTAATTCCTACTAATGTCACTAAATTTAGGAGATTTTTTGGAGATGCACAATACCTACAAAAGTTTATATCATCTTTTTTCAGCACTAACTACACCACTCCATGCCATAACAACCAATGGTAAGAGTTACTAGTGGGGAAAGAATCAACATAAATCTTTTCAATGAGATAAAATGAACGATCATTTGAGCACTAGTTCTCTCATTACCTAACTTGCACAAGCCTTTCAAAGTGGAGAAAAATGCAAGTGGGTATGCTATGGGAGTAGTTTTGATGCAAGGAGGTAAGCCAATATGCTTTCATTTTGAGATGTTTCATGGGGGATTCTTAAAATACCCTACTTATGATAAGGAACTATATGCCTTGGTTCAATCTATTAAGAAGTGGAAGCACTATATAATGGGAAAAGAAACTATTATCTAGAATAATCACCAACCATTATAGTATTTTCATGCCCAAAGTAAGCTTCAACAAACCAAACATTACAAGTGGATGGGGTTTTTGCAACAATTTCACCTAGTCATTAAATATAAGAAGGGTGTCACTAATAATTTGGTAGACATGCTTTCAAGTCCATCCACATCTATGATTACAAATTTTTGAACTCTTATGCACATGGATCCTTTCACCCATGATGCATAAAAAGAGGCATACACGGAAGATGAGGCCTTTAAATAGAAATTTCAATAGTTTTAGGGCCAAATTCATGGAGAAGAAAGTGATGGTAATTTGACTATCATATTCAAAATGGGTTTCTCTACAATCTAAACAAACTCTGTGTTCCTAAAGGTGAAAGATTGCATCTTATCAAAGAGGATCACACCTCTGAGGTTGTATGACATTTTGGTGTTGGGAATATGATTCCTAACTTACAAAGGACCTATGTTTATTGCCCTATAATGAAATAACATGTAGCTTGGTATATTAGACGATGCATGCTTTGTTGTACCATCAAGCCCAGTCATAGAAAGCAAGGTCTATACCATCCCTTACTGGTACCCACTCGACCTTGGGAAAGAATTTCCATGGATTTTGTGGGTGCATTTCCAACAACCAAGAAGGGACATGACTATATGTTTGTGGTGTTTTACAAGTTCAACAAGATGTGCATTATTATGCCTTGTAAAAATACCATCAAAGGACAAGAAGCAACAAACATGTTCTTTGAACAAGTCTAAATGCACTTTGGGATCCCAAGGAGCATCATCTCAAATAGGGATACCAAATTTATTAGTGTCTTTTGCACTACACTTTGGGAGAATATGGACATAAATTTGAAGAGATCTACAACATTCCATCCATGGACATATTGGCAAATAGAAGTAGTCAACATGAATTTGGTACAACGTTTAAGGGGTTACAATCAGAAGCATCTAAAGATCTAGGATGAAAATTTGGTCTACATTCAACACTCTTATAATAGAGAATTCCATACTTCTACTTATAAGTCCCCTTTTGAAACTTTATTTGGGTATTTTCTACCTTCAACCTTTGATATTTTCTATGGACAGCAAGGAGGAGTGGAGGAAGACATCACAGGAGAACCATTGAAAGTGGAGATTTTTTTTTAAAGAATAAGCAGATCCATTCATAAGTACAAGAGATGTTGAAAAAGTCACAGGAAATGTACAAGGTTCGACATGATCAACATAGAATAGATAAATCATTCAAAATGGGAGACAAAGTTTAGTTACAACTAGATAAGGAATGACTATAGGGTCCTGGTAAGAAGATCAAGGCTATGTAATGTGGCCCTTCTGAAGTATCAGATAAGGTGGGTGATTATTCCTGCAAACTTAGTCTACCCCCATATATGTGCATTTACTCAGTAGGGAATGTGGAGAATCTAAAACTCTATGAGACTTCTATGTTGGATCAGAAAACTGAGGAGCAAGTCCTATGCACCGAAGAGGACGTAGCACCAGAAACTAAAGAAAATTTGGTAGAAGATACAATTTTACAGAAGAAGTCCATAAATACCAGACATGGATAGCATGACCTTTGGAAAATCAATTTGAAAGGACAAATTCCAAGCAAGGCCAAATGGTACTCTAGGGAGAAGGTAGGGGGGAAGTTTCCCCATCTCACTCAATAAAATATTTTGGGGAACAAAATCCTCCCAAAACTAGGAGGTATGATCCAAATTGGATCATTATATAATTTGAAATCTATCTTGGTACTTTATGGGTGGAAAAATTGGAGGAATTGACTTGCAGGGCCCATTTTAGTGGTAGGTCCCAATTTGGAGATTTAGGGTCGAGAACTTTCTAGAGGCATTTTGAGGAATCAAATGAGATTTTTGGGGGTCAAAAAATTATGAACATAGATCCTAGCCCCTTGACATTGTTCTACACATTGATACATTTCCAACGGACCATGGTGAAAGAATCACCTCAACTAGAGCTCATATGCGGAAGTTATGTCTCTCGCAAGTTAACCTACCTTGTTGACCACCATGGTATGAGTGGATGCAACATCATCCCCCATTACTCACACATGTAGGGCTAAGCACATGTGGAATTTCAAGAAGATTCTATAAGGTCAAAATCATTATCACTAATTCAGGGTTGAGGATGCAGAAACCCTAACCCTCTATGACTATCTGGTTATGTTAAATATAGGGCCACTAGGAAGAGAGGGGGTTCCATTCTTTTAGCATTGTTTTTGTTCCATATTTGAGCAGAGCATCTAGGTGTGGGATTTGAGATTATAACAAAGGAGGAAGTAGATTCGGTAGTGGCTCTTGAGGTCACAATGTCACAGACAACTCCATATTGAGTGTCCCTTTCTTTGTGTTTGCATTTTCTTAACTAAAGAAAAGAGAGCAAAGTGTAGGCATCACCTTCTAGTTAGGTTTTTACCCATATTGGGTTTCCAAGGATACATCTTGTGTTCAATGATGTGGATGAGGTATTTATTTTCTTGTTCTTTCATTTTGATTTCATTTATTTCATAAATTCAAGCACTAAACTAGTAATAATTAATCTGAGGTCTAAGGAAATAATTTGCATAATCTAAGATTCAAAATATTACAAGTTTTGTTGTGATGCATTGTTTTAGTGGAATATTCATGATAGTTTATAGATCATTATGTCTACTAAATTTCCTAAATATCCATTTTTTCATGACATTTTTCATACTCTTTTTTGTTTATACCCCTAGTATGTTAATCGTAATGTATTATCCACTTTTCACCTACTAATCCACATCATGCTCCTCCTTCCACTACCTTCAAAAACCACTATGATTTTTCTTGCTCATGGCACGGTTCAAGCCACAATTAGACTAGATCGAGATTCATCCATCATCTTCCTTCTAAAACACCTATGTCCATTTCCATAGGTAAATTAAAATACAACACCCCAATACCTATATCCATAGGTATATTAAAATACCCCCCTCACCCCCTTATTCCCAAGCCATATATATATTGTTGAATTTTAAGTAACTTTAAAACCCTTCTTATGAACAAACATGGTAGTGTATTGTCTAACCAATGCACCCCCAACCACACAATTGGTCAAAACTAAGCAAGACATCAAAGAACTCTACACTTGTAGCTCCAACAAATGTTGATGTTGCATCTCTAAAGGGGTGTGTAAAAAACAATCATATATCCATCACTATACATGTTGCTCCTCTTCCACTAGCTTCAATGGAAAACTCTTCTCAGAAGGGGAAGAGGAAGAATGTTTTGGATTATTTGAATTAGGAAAGAAACCCAATTCATGTGACTTGATTGATTGTGAAAAAACTATTAATCATAATAGAAACTTCAATAAACCTAATTATTTAGTTTGTTGGTTCAAAATCAAGAAAAATTGAGAAAAAAAAATGTAAAAAAATGGAGAAATGTGATCTCCACGGAGGTCTTTAATTTTTACTAGTTTTGTAAATAAGTCAATCTAAATCATTTAGTTTGTTGGTTCAAAATCAAGAAAATTTGAGAAAGAAAAGTTAAAAAATGGAGACATGTTATCTCAGAGGTCTTTAATTTTCACTAGTTTTGTAAATAAGTCAATCTATAATATAGTCACATAACATCTAATAAGTAAATCAAAAGTTTATTATTTAAACATAGATTATATATATTACTTTCATTTTTATATCTCATTAATATAAATTTTGTTTTCTTTATTTATCATAAAAATGATAATAATAATAAAATTTAATATTTTCTTAATTTATGTTGTTTGACATAAAATATATCATTAAAAAAAAAATTCATGTATTTTTCATTAAACATGTTTTTTTTCCATTGTTGTTTATTTAACAATTTAATTTAGTTTTTTTTTTTATTACATTTGTAAAATTTATCATTGTCAATCATTAGTAGAGACAATTATCATTGATTTATATCAGTCACTCAATGTGAGTTGATTCGTATTGTTATTCAAGGAAAATCACACCATTTGAATTAATCCACATAAAAGAGTAGCCTTTCAATCTTGTCAAATATCTCTAGATCTTCCTTACATTAAAAAAAAGACTAACTCTTACCAATTATTATGGATTTTTTAATATTTCTATAAATTATATTATAATGGTAAACCCATCTAAATCTCTTAAAAAAAATAAGAACAAAGAAAATTTAATTGGGTATTTTTGGAAGAAGGAAGTATATCCCTTTTGTCTTTCTTCCAAGGAAAACGTGAAAGGAAGTGAAGGGAAGGTCACATGTCCGTGCCTTATTTTGCTTGAAGAACAGAATTCGTACACAGAACCCCTTGAAAACTATGTACGTGACAGAGTTTTAACAGAGATGAGAACATATTGACGAGTTTAGAAGCAAAAGAGAGAACGTGGACGTGTTGTGCAGCGTGTATCGATAAGGAAGACTAAGTCTAATCCATACGCAGAAATAGCAGAGATCGAACACAATCCCACAATTTTTGCTTTTAATTGTTTGTCACTTGCACACCAAGTCTGTAGATTGATTCGAAGGGATCAACTTATCGACTTTCCATCGTTTACATTGACCATATACGAGTAAGATAATTTATGTTTTTTCTAGGATTTATCATAAAAGTATAATTATATTGGATAAGAATCACCAAAAGTATAATTATAATTTTTAGGGTGGTAATTATCATAATTAAAGCTTATATAAAAACTCCTACCAGTAAATTAAGTGTAGTTTGGATGGTTGTAAGGAATGATTGTTATCCTTTCCACAGTGGTTCAATTCACATAATGACATGAATAAAACTCATAATGAATATGTTGTAATGGTTTCTAGCCTATATGTATTGAAAAGTTATCTTACATCTTGGTATCAATAGCAACTCCGCATTTAAACTGTTGAAATTGGTGTATGTAACTATTTTCTCAAGCAATCCAGTTTATACACACTGCTTACATTCACACCAATACTGACAGGAGCATTGCATGGTTGACATCAAACAGAAGTCATACACACTAAAACATTCTTCATAAACCCAAGGTCTCTCTCCATAAATACCCTGCCCTTCTCAATCCGTTATGGCCTACACCCGAATCATTTGCATGGCTATAAGTAGCGAAGGAAGCACAATATTATTGATACAGACGAACTCGTACTACATTTAAGTTGATATCTTAGTAACTATAATTATGATGTGGTTGGAAGCAGAGATAGCAGCGGGGTTGGCAGTTGCAGCCTTTGCAGTTTGGTTCATGCCAAAAACTGGCAAAGCTTGTGAAGGAAATCTGTGAGAGAAATCAGTGCTACCCCGTGGCAACATGGGATTGCCATTCATTGGAAAAACTCTTGAATATCTTTCTCCATTCAAGTCTTCCAATGCTGTTCCCTTCCTTCATATCCTCCAATGTTATCCCTTCCTTCATAAAAGAATTTCAAGGTGTCAAATCACTGCCACAATTAGTTCTCTATAGCCTTGCAATGTTGGAGCCATTATAATTGATTTATTTATGCTGCTCTGCATCTTAGACACAGTGACTAGATTTCTTAGATATTGAATTGATGAACAGGTATAGAGACGTTTTCAAAACCCACATATTTGGGCAGTCTGCCGTCATAACTGCTAGTGTAGAAACAAACCAGTTTGTTTTCCAAAATTAAGGGGGTTCAAGATTGCTCATTTTTGTTGGTATTTGGTTATAACCAATTATCAAGAATAGATTTGGATTTTATTATTCTGTCTTGGTTACAATCAAATAGATCAAGTTAAAATATGGATAGGGATTGAATTTGTTATTCAGTTTCTTGTAAATGTATATAAATACATGTAAGGCCGTAAAGGCAAAAACAACTATGAAAAATTGAGTGTATGAGAAACTTGCAAATCTGATATAATCTCCATAATCCTAATAATAAAACAACTGATTATCATTGTGAATTGTGTTTTTCTCATTAACAATTCTAACAATTCTAAAAAATAATAATATCATCTAAAAGCACGGTCCCATGCACCAAAATTGCGAAAATTAGGTTTGAGTTTCGTGGGCATTGAAAATCAAGGCCAATTTGCTACAGGATGTGGAGAAGCAAGTGATAGAAAGCCTGTACACGTGGGAGGAGGTTGATATTATCCAATTGAAGGACGAAGCTGCCAAGGTGACTTATAGTATCTACATATTTGTACTCTCAACGGAAATGAATTAGATGGCTAAGCTGACAATTATGAGGTTTGCTCATGTTTTTCCACAGATAACATTTAATATGCTGATGAAACAATTCATTAGTTTGGATTCTGGAACTTCTGAATCGCTGAACCCCCTGAAGAGTTACTCACATTTTATGGCAGGACTATTCTCCTTACCAATCAGACTTCCAGGCACAACTTATAGCAACTGTTTGAAGGTTTGAACTGATATTGTTATGCTTTGTCAGAAACATTCCTGCATTGGTTATCTCCATAGTATATAATATGATTTCTAACTGGTCAAGGGGGGCTTGGGGTTTGCCTGGTCAGTGAAAGCTGGTAGTTCACCTAGTTTCACTAGGTTTCAAGTCCTGTTGGTGATATGCTAGCTTGTGTCAAAGAGTACTAAATGACCGGGTTTAAGTCTTGCGGGTGATATACTTTTGATTTCCTCAATCATGATTCAGGAAGATTGTTAAAAAATACATCAAAAGCGCAATTAAATGGCGCAATTAAATGGTACCTATACGTACGTACACATAAACATAGAAATTTATAATCTGTTTGATACAGGTCTCGCATTACGCTGTGCATGGACGAGAACAAGTATTATGTGTGCTGAAAAATGTTATATCGAAAAGCAGAAAGGAGAAAAGAATTGTGAAGGAGGATTTCCTGGACCAAGTACTAGAAAAGGATGATGAAGACAAGGAGCAGCTGAACGATCAAGTCGTTTTGGATTTCCTGTTTGGTTTTCTCTTTGCTGGATATGACACCACGTCACTAGCAATGACTTGGTTGTCAAATACCTCACGGAAACACCCAGGGTTCTGCACGAATTGAGGGTAATAACTTACATTATAATCAATAACATACCAAATGAATTAATCCTGTTATATATTTTGAAGATGACAATCCATGAGATACTAACGTTCAACAACAGGAAGGTCGTGAGGTTAGGGAGGTTTAAGTGTAGAAGGTCAAGTTAAGTGTATAAGGTATAGGGGAAGACAGTACATTGAAGCTGTCGGATGTTTGCAGGGTTATGTGTGGAATTAAGGTGATCTACAGTGCTCACACAAACTCTGCTCAGCCCAGTTGTAAAGACTGGGCAGTGAAATTCTTTGTTGTTGAACTTTAGGACAGTTTCCAGACTGCACGATATATTGAGGGCTGTGATAATAATACTTAACAAAATAATTTCTATGAACTTAAGCTTGAGCACAATACTTAACAAAATAATTTGTATGAACTTAAGCTTGAGCATAAATAGAGAGAAGATATTTTCACAACAGAAACTCAGAAATATTTCAACATGATAATTAATATATAATGAACTTGGTTGCTGCCCTTTAATACAAAATACAATACTGTGTCGATCTTCTGCTCCAACAATTTTTGCAGACCTACTATGTTTTGTGATAGAATTAATATCTCCATCAGAACTCTTTGTTTAATGATGGATAAGGATTTTTGTGTAGCAAATTGATTACTAAAGTTTACAGAAGTGTATTTACATTATTTTCTTTGGATTCTTTTTAGATTTGAACTTGTGATCTTTTAAAGGAAACATATACTCTTAATAATTAAACTTTCAAATTGTATTTCTTAACACTATTTCCTTTAAATTCTTTTTAGATTTAAATTTGTAACCTTTTAAAGGAAAGACATACTCTTAACAATTAAACCTTCAAACTGTATTTCTTAAAATAATCACAATTTTAATTGTGAAACGTTCATAACACAAATACACCAATTTATTTGAAAATTAACAGATAAAAGAGACTTTGCGCCTATTAAACATAGGCCGCTCATTTTTTTATCGAGAATGCATCGACGAAACAAAAATCAAAGGTTCGAATTTTTTTCTGAACGCTCTTTTTATTTTCTCCCAAAATGTGTTGGTAATTAGCTATGTAATATTACAACTTTATCTGATATAATCCAACTCGAAAAATCATCAACTATTAGAATATGGAGAATACAACGAGATGCTCAAAGCCACGGAACCCTTAGTTTTTGTGAGAATTCTTCTGTTTCACCAAATAATGATTTTGAATTCTCCCAATGTCGAAGGAATATCATCAACTAAATTATGAACCAGATTAATTTATAAATGGTTTATAGCAAATAATATGAGATATTGCATAACTAATTAATTATATTAACCTCTCAAAACTTTTGGACTAAAAGATTTCCAGGATATCGCGTTCTCAAGGGCTGGAAGTTGGTTGCATGCACTACAGTGGTGAATATTGATCCATCTATACACGTTGAGCCGTTCTCTTTTAATCGATGAAGATGGCAGTTGTTTAATATCTATTAAACACAAGCTAATAAATCCATGATATCATTTATATACAGTATCATAAAATCATTATGTTAATCCATATCTTTTTAGATTACTAATTTCTCAGAATATGGAAGCCATTTCCCATGTCCATTATTTTACTAAATAGTTAAAATGCATGGACATTATTTTACGATATAGCTAAAAATATATATTTTCTGATACATAAGTAAATAATTTATTTCAAATAATACTAATTCAATCCTATATGAAAATTCATAATAATTTATTTCAAATAATACTAATTCATTCATCAACCTTATATGAAAATCCATAATAATTTATTCCAAATAATACTAATTCATTCATCAACCTTATATGACAATCCATAATAATTTATTTCAAATAATAGTAATTCATTCATCAGCCATACATGGTTGCATTTAACCATTTACATCTCAAAATTGCAATCATCATAGGGCAAATTTTTAAAGCAATGAAAAGGTACTTATCACATAGTAGAAATCTCCTTTGTCTTTAAAGTCGGAGGCGATTGCCTCTTTTATACTTGCATACCATAAATTAATTAATAAAGAGTGTATTATGAAGGTGCTCCTTTCAAAACAATGTGCTAGAAGATAGGGAAGATAATTAACATGCTAAATATAGATCAATTTAATGGTCTAATCACAATTGGAGGAAATAGGGTAAGGGTATTTCCCATGGATGTTGATCCAACTATAAGGGATATGACCTACTTTCACCTCATGATAGTCATGTTTCTTAATAATGTTTTCTCTATTTCTTTTTCCTCGGGCTCTTAAAAGAAACAATACTTGTACTTTGGTGATCGACACCAAATCATTGGAAAATCAAAATTGCAAACCAATCCACTAAGTCCCATGTTCTTTTAGATAGAATATACAGCATTCACATTTAGTTAAGGCTATATTAAAGTTGGGATAGCCTAGAGGTTCTCATTTACTTTGATTCTCGATGAAACAATCTCATCTTCATTGTGAACTGTTGGCACAGGGGCAGACCCAGGGTTCAACGCTACAACAACGCACCAACAAAACCCTAAATACCGACCCTTTCAGCAACACCTGCGAAGAAGATGAAGTCTCACCAGTGGTAGAGGCAGGGGTGGTTGCAAGACTCAGGTGTATGCAACCTTAGCTGGGACACAAATCTGTGATTGTAGTGGTTCACCCCTACCCTAAGGCTACATCCACCAACTCTTCTTCTTTAATAGCTTTTTCAATAGGTTACATGCACAGAGCCTCAAAACCCTTCTTCGCATAGGACAGAAGACCTGCGCAGCTCACTAGATCCTTCTTCCTTGCATTACAACACAAAGCCTTCCACCGTCTGTTACAACCACTTGCACTTAGCTCTGCAAGTCTCTTACAGTCATGCACAAAGCACTTACAAGCCCTACTTGCACTTAGCATGTGTTTACATTTGACTAGCAGCATAACATCACATAGATGTTCCTCCTTACATTGCCTAGACATCTATTTATACATTACAAAATAGGCCTAAGCATGGATAAACCCATGGGTCGACATCCCAATCCCATTACATAATCCCAAAAAGGACCCAAAAAGGGGCCGAGATCCCATGATCTCCGCTTTGTCTTGCACTCCTCCTTCGATAGGCTATCGAAGTCCAAAATAGGTCAACATGACCAAGAATCTCCCAAAACTTGGTCAAGGGCCAACATGAACTTAATAGAGCATTTATCCTAAGATAGGTTATTTTCTTTGTACATTCATATAGAGTAGTTTTTTGAGTCTATCAAAGGCTTGGAAGAAATTGACCTTCTTCAAGTAGATTTCCATGTTCCTTGAGTATCCTAGATGGAGCAAAATGCTCACCTCTCACCTATAGATTGGCATATTTTTTTTTGTACTCGATATGGGAGAGATCATTGCTCCATATCACTTGATGGATCATGAACGATGTGAGATCCATTAGTTGGATATCCCCCACAAAGGGTTAGGATTCCAACTTCTATGAGATATTTGAAGAAAGTTATGTTGGTAAAGTTCACACATTAGATTTTGTTCTTTTTCAATGCAATTAGCATATGCTCTCAAGATGTGTTCAAGGTTTAAGATATCATGGGAGCTACCTGAAGTTAGAGACTTCATATAAAATGGTATCATTTTTTTTTATTTTAAGGAAATAATATAGAATGGAGAAGCGAATCTATAGGCCAAGGATGCATGAGCCAAGATGCATAATTGTTTCTTATCTTCCCTTAATTTTTGTACCATTTGATCCAGGTGGATATCGGTGGCCACCCACCTCTTTCAGCTGGCTCACTTACAAATTTCATCTTGGCAATTACAGTTTTCATCTTGGCGGTTTTGTTTCTAGATTTTCGAGTCTCAAACTTTCGGGGTCATTTTGAGGCCCTAAACAACGTTTTTTGGACTTTTGGGGGGGCTAAGGGTTACCAAAAACATGTCCTAAAACCAACCGAAGGTGTACTTCTCAAATAGAACTTTATGACAAGGTATTGGACACCCCAAATGAAGATAGTATGCAAAAGTTACGACCTTGAGAAGTTGATGTACCAACTTACCCCAACGGGGCCCACGTGACTTTTGACGCTTCATCTCCTAGGGTTAGGTTTTTTGGATTTCTAGGGTTTTGGCATTCATGTTTTGATGTAAAAAGGGGAGCCTCATTGTACTCGTCTTCTTGTGAATGAGCGTAGCCATCACATCTCTTCCCAGAGATAAGTTGTCATCATTCTAGCAAGCTTATTTAAGTCTACATTTTACAGTTTCAACACATTTATCATTTAATAGAAGTCAAGTTTTACTATATCTCTATTATTATTCAACGTGTCTCTATGTTAATATTATAGATCTGTGTTCATTTCGTTCCGCTCATAAATCTGAATCAGTGGTATCAGAGTGGTCTGTTCCTCGTCGTTTTTTAGTGCATGCTCCCGACGAGGTCAGGGTATAGAGAGTTGGGACTCGAGCTTGTTTCTCTTGAGGAAAACTGCTCTTGCACGCCCAAGAAACCTTCCATGGCGGGAGAAAAGAAATACGACGGGACATGAGATCCTTTCAAAATGTTGCTCGAGGAAGCCCTCGAGTGAGAGAGGAACTAGATGATGGATATATTTTCACAAATCCTTCGACGACTGTCGAAAAGGGACGCATCTACCTCAAACGGAGGTGCCACCCCCTTCAAGGTACAGATCAATTTTTATATTCCTATATTCCAAGTTCAAATAGATGCAAATGTTGTAGATAAATGGTTAAACCTTCTAGAAGGGTATTTTTCTGTCCACAACTTTTTCGATAGAGAAAAGATTACATTTGCACTCCTCAAGGTCGTCCCCCATATCAAATATTGGTGGGAGACTTTCTGTGAGAAAAAGGAAACAAGGGGATCTATATTATTTGTAGTTGCACCCACTTGGGGTTCCTTCAGGGATGTTATTAAGAAACAATACTGCCCTGTTGGAAGTTACGACAACTTATATACAAGATGGACTAGACTGCGGTAGGAAAGGGACCAAACAGTGCCAAAGTTCACCAATGTTTTCCATACCTTGCACACCAAGTTGGGTATCAAAGACTCTAAGAGACATCCGGTGCTCAAGTACCACGACGGTTTGCATAGATACATCCAAACAAAAATGGGGTTTCTATACATTTCGTCCTTGGGAGCGACCTATCGATATGCTGTCAAAATCAAACAGAAGCTTAAACAGAAGACGTGGCAGTTTGGGTCTACAAACCCCTCACAGAAAAAGCAGGGAAAAGGAGGCCTCAACCCACAGAACAAAGGGAAAATCAAGGATGGGAAGTCTCAAGACAACAAATCCCAACCGCAAACAAAGAAGGACAATGGGAATACAAAGAAAGACACTGGGAAATGGTGTGAGTTCCATAAGAGCCCCTGGCATAACACCATTGAATGCCACTCAAAGTAGTCATTGGTGGTCGAGGTGAAAGCCTCTGAATCAGATGCAAGCTCTGAATTGGAGTCAGAACCATACAGAGGAAGATGGATCATTGATGCAAAACCCAATTAGACCACCAAGGTCCAGCTCGACAAACCTGAAGAACAAGAGGAAGGTGAACGCCTCTTTCATTCACAGATGTGGGTGATCCAGGTGGATATTGGTGGCCACCCGCCTATTCCACTTGGACCCACACCATTGTTTCTTTGATTTTTTTCAGTTTCCTTAATTGTAGCACAATTTACTATTTTTAGCAGTTCTTCGGGTCCTGAACTTCCGGAGCTGTTTTGAGGCCCTAAACGACGTTTTTTGGGCATGAATGGTCTGGCGAATATGAGTATGTTTCAAACTCGATATTCGTTGTTATCAATGTAGTCCTTGGATAGATATTTCTAACGATGTATCATGTGCGTCAAACAAAGATAGTATGCCAAAGTTACGACCCCGGGAAATTGATGTACCAATTTACCCCAACGGGGCCCATATTCTGGTGTTTCATCTCCTAGGGTTAGGTTTTTGGATGTTTAGGGTTTTCCATTGTTTCTCAATAATATATAGGCCTTGGAGCCTCATTGTAACAGGTAGTTCAGAGGCCAGTAGCCCCCACATCTCTTCTCAGAGATAAGCTACCAACGCCCTAGCTAGTTTATTTCCATTCTGTCTGTAAGCATTTTTCAGTCATTTTTTATTAATGAAATGAAGACTTATTTCTGTTGCATCTCTGTGTTTATGTGTATTTATGTATTTCATTGTGTTCCTACATAAATCGGGATCAGTGGTATCATAGTGGTCTGCTCGTTCTCGATCTTTCTTTGCATGTCCCCAACGAGGTCGAGGTATAAGGAGTTGGGGCTTGATCTGGTTGAACCTTTGCAAGATCAGTCTCGCAAACCCCAACGACCGCCCATGGGGGAAGAAAATAAAGATGAGGGAGCAGGAGATCCTATCAAAATGTTGCCCGAGGAGGCCCTCGATAAACAAAGGAATGCGATGATGGACAACTTTTCCCAGATTCTTTAACAGATTCCCACTAGCGGCGCATCGACATCCAACAGCCACTCTGGAGGCACCACTCCTTTTAAGGTACAAGTAAACTTTGACATTCCCATATTTGAAGGCCAAATAGATGCAGATGTCGTAGATAGATAGTTGAATCTGTTAGAAGGATATTTCTCGGTTCATGAATTTTCTGACCGAGAAAGAATTATTTTCGCACTCCTCAAAGCCGCCCCCCATGTCAAGCACTGGTGGGAAACCTACTCGAAGCAACAGGGAGAGGGGGAACCCTCTCTGTTCTCGGACACACCCACTTGGAATTCTTTCTGAGATGTCATCAAGGAACAATATTATCCCGTGGGGAGCTATGAGGACAAATACATACAATGGACTACGTTGCGGCAGCAAAGGGACCAAGATGTGCATGAGATGATGAATCTGTTTCATACCCTACGCACAAAGTTGGGTATCAAAGATTCAGAGAAACATTTGGTGTTGAAGTACCGCAGTTGTCTGCACAGATACATTCAGGAGGAAATGGAGTTCCTTGACATCTCGTCGCTTGGTGTGGCGTACCGATATGCTGCCAAGATTGAGAAAAAGTTCAAACAGAAAAAGTGAGACTTTGGGTCTGCGAATTAGAAGCAAGGGAAAGGTACCACCAAACCGCAGAACAAAGGACCAAGCCAAGGTGGAGCGGCCCAAGATAACCCGCCAAAGCCACAAGCAAAGAACAACACCACGAAGCCAAAAAAGGACACGGGGAAGTGGTGTGAGTTCCATAAGAGCTCCACTCACAACATAAGTGAGTGTCGGGCCAAGCAGTCACTAGTAGCGGAGTTGAAGGCTTCTGAATCGGATGCATGCTTCGACTCTAAATCAGAACCCAACAAGGAGAATGACAGGGGGAATAAGATTATTGATGCTAAGCCCAATGCCACCATTGCCACCACGAAGATCCAGAAGAAGGAACCAGAAGATCCAGAGGAGGCGGAGCATCTCTTCCATTCCAAGATGTGGGTAAAGGGTTCCCCGTTGCAATTCATTGTCGACAGCAGGAGCCAGAAGAACCTCATCTCAGTAGAGGTCGTGAAGCGGCTGGGCTTGCCGACCACAGCACACCCACAACCATACACCATCGGGTGGTTGCACCAAGGACGGGACCTCCGCGTCAGCCAACAATGTCACCTTCCCTACAGCATCAAGCCCTTCACGGATGAGGTATTATGTGACATTGCTCCTCTTGATGTTTCGGATGTATTATTAGGCCAACCGTACTTGTGGAAGCGACATGCTGTGTATGAGTCCAGGCCTCGTGTTTTTATTATCACCTTGGGCAATAAGTTGTACAAGATAATGGAGATAGCACCGCCTACCACCATCTCTTTGGTTACTGCAAAACAATGCATTAAGCTCATTTCCAAAACCAGGAAATTTGTTTTCCTGATGATCCGCCCTGAGGGAAAGAGGAAGACTGTGGCCATGACCTCCAAACAGGGCCCCGCTGCACGAAAACAACAGATGGATAGGGTCGTGGAGGAGTACGAGGACATCTTCACCTCCCCTGCAGGGGTGCCACTACATTGCCAGGTCAATCACCCCATCGATCTGACCCCAGGTGCATCGCTGCCCAATGGACCCATCTATCGGCGCTCTGTTCTGGAGAATGACGAAATCAAGAGGCAGATTTAGGAGTTGTTGGAGAAAGGTCACATCCGGCTGAGTTCATCACCCTGTGGGAGCCCGATCGTGTTGGTGCAGAAGAAGGATGGGACTTGAAGACTTTGCATTGACTATCGGGCACTGAACAAGATCACTGTTCGGAATAGGTACCCGATCCCATGGATTGATGACCTTCTGGACCAACTCAAGGGGGTGAAATATTTCAGCAAGATTGACTTGAAGTCGAGGTATCACCAGGAACCAATCGAACCCTCTGATGTGTGGAAGACTTCCTTCAAATCCAAGGAGGGCCTTTTCGAATGGTTGGTCATGCCATTCGGGTTGACGAATGTCCCTGCAACCTTCATGAGGCTAATGGACGACATCCTATGGCCATTCACCAACTCATTTGTAGTGGTGTACTTGGATGACATTCTGATCTTCAACCAGACTTGGGAAGAGCACCTCCACCACATCCGATAGGTCCTCCAAACACTGCAACAACACAAGTTGTGTGCCAATTTGGAGAAATGCACTTTTGGCATGACCCAGGTTCAGTATCTGGGATACATTATTGATGAGCGGGGGGTGCATGTGGATCCAGCAAAGATCCAATTCATTCGGGATTGGCTAGCCCCAACCACCCTAACAGAGCTCCACATCTTTTTAGGTCTTGCCAATTTCTACCGTAGGTTTGTGTTTGGATTCTCTCATATCACTTGGCCCTTGAGTCAAGTCACGAAGGAAGGAGCTAAAGAAAAATTCTTGTGGTATGAATCTCAATAGAAGGCGTTCGGGGAGTTGAAGCATCGCCTCTGCTCTGCACCAGTGCTCACATTACCAGACTTGCAACAACCATTTGAGATCAAGATAGATGCCTCTGACTATGCCATTGGGGCAGTTCTTACTCAACATGGGCATCTAGTGGCATATCATAGTGAGACACTTTCTGACACAGTCCGGAAGTATCCCACTTATGACAAATAAATGTATTCCATTGTGCAGGCTTGTAGAAAATGGAAACATTACATTTTGGGAAAGGAAACGGTCATCCACACAGACCACCAACCCCTGCAGTTCATACAGACACAAGGGAAGTTGCAGAATGATCACCATCAGAAGTGGTCCACATACCTGCAACAGTTTCATTTGAACATTAAGTACAAGAAAGGAAGCACCAATAATGTTGCAGACTGCCTCAGTCGACCACCCATCGTGGCGCTAACCACTGTGCTCAACTCTTGTGGGCACGAGACTTCTAATTGGCTGCTTCTCTACACAAGTGATCCAGAATTCGGCCACACATACAATACACTCTTGGAGGGTAAGCAAGTTCCCAATTTTCACCTCCAGGATGCCCTGCTTTGTCACCTGGGACACCTTTGTGTTCCTTCAAGCGAGCGTGAGAAGACGATTTGGGAGGCACACTACAGTCGGGTCGTTGGGCATTTCGGGGTTGAGAAAACCATGGCAGTACTGTAAAAGTATTTCTATTGGCCGAACCTTCGACAGGATGTCGTGAAGTACATCAAGTCCTGCACTACTTGCGCCATTGCCAAACTGACCATCAAGAAGCAAGGCCTCTATACTCCGCTTCCTACCCCCATTCAACCTTGGGAATCCATCTATATGGATTACATGTCGGGCTTTCCTTCTACTAAGCATGGAAATGACTGTGTTTTTGTGGTTGTCGATGGATTCTCAAAGATGTCCATTATGATGGCCTGCAAGAAGAATATCACAGCAGAAGCCACCGCTAAACTCTTCTTTGAACGAGTGTGGGTACACTTTGGGATCCCACAGTCTATCATCTCAGATAGGGACAGCAGGTTCCTCAGTACATTTTGGTCCAGCCTCTGGTCGATGCTGGACACCAAACTCACCAAGTCCACAGCTTTCCTTCCGCAAATTGATGGCCAGACAGAGGTCGTCAACCAGATGATTGTACACATTCTGCGCATGTACAACTCAAAGCATCCACGCACATGGGATGAGAGCCTCCCCTATGTACAACACAGCTACAACCAGGCTCTCCATAGCTCAACCAGCCACAGCCCCTTTCAAGTGGGCTTTGGATTCTAGCCACTATGTCCCATTGACATAGCCATGCCATTTGCGGCTACTCGGGCAGATTCAGCCCATGTCCAGTCTGAGGCTAATAAGGCAAACAGCTTCATTGAGAAAATTCAGCACATCCACCAACAAGTTCATGACATATTGGACAGAGCCAATGCTAAGTACAAGCAACGACATGATCAACATCAGGTGCCACACAACTTCCAGGTGGGCGACAAAGTGTGGCTACATTTGCAAAAGGAGCGCTTCGTTGGACCCTACCGCAAGATTCGCCTGCTTCGATATGGGCCATACACCATCACCAAGGCTGTAGGGGACAATGCCTTTGAGCTCGGTATTCCACCATTCCTTGGTCTGCACCCAGTGTTCAATGTGGACCGCCTTCGGCCCTACTTTCCACCTCTACTAGACACATACGACATGGAAAAACAACTCACACCAACAAAGTTAAACCTAGATTGCATGGAACAAGCCACAACTGATCGAATTATGGACACACAGATCAAGAACACCCACCAACAGAGGATCCAACTATATTGAGTTGTCAAAGCAGGCCAACTCCTTCACCAGGGCAAGTGGCTCACCAGGGACCAAGTTCAACAGAAGTTTCCTCATCTCATGGAGGAACTCAACGCAATGGGGACCATTGCTTCCTAAGGGGGGAGGACTGATCTAGGTGGATATTGGTGGCCACCCGCCTATTCCACTTGGACCCACACCATTGTTTCTTTCAGTTTTTTTAGTTTCCTTAATTGTAGCACAATTTACTATTTTTAGCAGTTCTTCGGGTCTTGAACTTCCAAAGTTGTTTTGAGGCCCTAAACGACGTTTTTTGGGCATGAATGGTCCGGTGAATATGAGTCTATTTCAGACTCGATATTCGCTCTCAGCAATGTAGTCCTCGGATAGATCTTTCTAACAATGTATCATGTGCGTCAAACGGAGATAGTATGCCAAAGTTACGACCCCGGGAAATTGATGTACCAATTTACCCCAACGGAGCCCATATTCTAGCGTTTCATCTCCTAGGGTTAGGTTTTTGGATGTTTAGGGTTTTCCATTGTTTCTCAGTAATATATAGGCCTTGGAGCCTCATTGTAATAGGCAGTTCAGAGGCCAGTAGCTGCCACATCTCTTCTCAGAGATAAGCTACCAGCACCCTAGCTAGTTTATTTCCATTCTGTCTGTAAGCATTTTTCAGTCATTTGTTATTAATGAAATGAAGTCTTATTTCCGCTGCATCTCTACGTTTATGTGTATTTATGCATTTCATTGTGTTCCTACATAAATCGGGATTAGCGGGTAAAGGGTACTTCACTGCACTTCATCGTTGATAGTGGTATCCAGAAGAACCTCATCTCAGCAGAGGTCGTCAAGCGGTTGCCTCTGTCAACATAACCACACCCCTAGTCATACGCCATCGAATGGGTCTACCAAGGAAGAGATCTTCGCGTCAGCCAACAATGTCCACTAACCTATGGCATCAAGCCCTTCAAAGATGAGGTATTGTGTGATGTCGCCCCCCTTGAAGTTTGTGATGTTCTTTTGGGCCAACCTTATTTATAGAAACATCATGTTGTATATGATTCTAGGTCTTGTAGTGTTATTATTACTTTGGACAAGAGATTATACAGGATACCAGAGGTAGTCCCATCTACCAGCATTTCCTTTATCTCTACCAAGCAATGCAAGAAGGTCATCTCTCATACTGGGAAGTTTTTTTTCTTCGTGATTCGTGCTCAAAGTGAGCGGAAGGTTGCAACCATATCCATGGCCTCCACGACAAGCCTCTCCACGCAAAAAGAGCAAGTGGATAAGGTCATGGAAGAATACAAAGACATGTTCTTCTCACCCATCGGGGTACCTCTGCACTGTCAGGTCAAGCACTCAATCGATCTGACCCTCGGTGCACCCCTTCTGAATGGGCCAGTTTATTACCACTCCCTATCAGAAAATGAGGAAATCAAGCGCCAGATCCAAGAGTTGCTCGAAAAGGGTCACATCTGCCCAATCTCATCACCTTGTGGAATCTCAATCGTGCTAGTGCAGAATAAAGACAGGTCTTGGTGACTCTGCATTGATTATCGGGCCCTAAATAAAATCACAGTCGGGAACCAATACCCAATTCCCTAAATTGATGATCTCCTTGACTAGATCAAGGGGGGAAAATACTTCAGTAAGATTGATCTGAAGTCCGGCTACCACCAGGTTCCAATAGATCAGATTGATGTATGGAAAACTTCCTTCAAGTCCAAAGAAGGTATTTTTGAATGGTTGGTCATGCCCTTTGGCTTGAAAAATGACCAAACAAATTTCATCGGGATGATGGACGATATCTTACAGCATTTCACCAATTCTTTTGTGGTAGTGTATTTGGATGACATCCTCATCTTCACCAAGAATTGGGTGGAACACTTGTAGCACATTCAACCGACTATGCACACTCTGTGGCAACACAAGCTATATGAAAATTTGGAAAAAATCTCCTTCAAAATGAACAGGGTCCAGTATCTAGGATACATTGTTGATGAGCATGGGGTGCATGTCAATCCAGCCAAAATCCAGGTCATTTGTGACTGGACAACCCCGACCACACTCACTGAGCTCCAGAGCTTCTTAGGCCTTGTCAATTTCTATCGCAGGTTCATGTTAGGATTCTCCCACATTGGATGGGCCCTTAGCCAAGTGACCAGGGGTGGTGGCAAGGAAAAAATTTTGTGGGTCCAGTCGCAACAAAAAGTGTTCGATGATTTGAAGCAGCGCTTGTACTCAACCTCGGTGCTCTCATTACCCAACCTGTAACAATCGTTTGAAATTGAGACAAATGCTTCAGACTATGTTGTAGACACGGTTCTCACTCAACATGGACATCATGTGGCCTCTCATAGTGATACATTATTACATATTGTTTGTAAGTACCCCACTTACGACAAATAAATGTACTCCATTTTACAAGTCTGCGCCTATCTTGGGAAGGAGACAGTCGTCCACACTAATCATAAGCCTCTGCATTTCATGCAAACACAAGGAAAATTGTAGAATGACCGCCATCAAAATTGGTCCACATACTTGTAGCAGTTCCATCTCAACATCAAGTATAAGACAGGGAGCACCAACCGCATCACTAACTACCTTAGTCGACCTCCAGTTGTCGCAATAACCACAGTGCTACACTCCTGCGGACATGAGACCTCCAGATTGCCCCAAATCTATGATCGAGATCCTGACTTCGCCACTACCTACTAGATGCTAGGCACAAACACAGATGTCATTTATTTTTGGAAGGGTTATGGTACAATCTGGGCCATATTTGTGTTCCATCAAGAGAGCGCACGAAGTTGATTTTGGAAGCTCACTACAGTTGGGTGACAGGACACTTCAGCATAGAGAAGATAGTGGTAGTGTTACAACAACATTTCTATTGGTTGAAACTCCGACAGGATGTCCGCAAGTATATCAGGTCTTGCACAACCTGTGTCATTGCCAAACCAGCCATTAAGAAACAAGGAATGTACACCCCTCTTCCTACTACTGACATGCACTGGGAATCCATCTCGATGGAATACATGTCAGGCCTTCCTTCAACCAAGCAGGGAAATGATTGTGTTTTCGTGGTTGTTGATCTCTTTTCCAAGATGGCGATTTTGATCACCTATAAGAATAGCATCACAATAGAGGCCACTGCCAGGCTCTTCTTCAAACGAGTGTGGGTACATTTTTGGATACCAAAAGCCATCACCTGTGATCGAGACAGTCATTTCCTCAACACATTTTGTTCGAGCCTCTAGTCACGACTAGACACCAAGCTCACCAAATCCACGGTCGTCCACCCCCAAACGAACGACCAAACCGAGGTCGTCAACAGGATGATCGTGCATATTTTATGCATGTACAATTCCAAGTATCCACGCACATGAGATAATATCCTTCCTTATGTTCAACACAGTTACAATAGAGCCATACATATCTCAATCGGACACAACCCCTTTCAGGTGGGATTGGGATTTTAAATATTGGGTCCCATGGATGTTGCACTACCCCTTACGTCCACCCAGGCAAAATCATCCCATGTGCAAATAGAAGCCAACAAATCAACCCGCTTTATTGACCGAATCCAACACATCCACTGACAGGTTTAGGATATTTTGCATAAGTCTAATGCCAAGTACAAGTAGCGCCATGATAAACATCGAGTGCCACACAAGTTTCAGGTGGGAGATAAATTTTAGTTGAACTTGCAGAAAGAACGCCTTATAGGACCCCATCAGAAGCTTTTCCCACTCCACTATGGACCTTATACCATCACCAAGGTTGTGGGTGGAAATTATTTTTAGCTCAACATTCCCCCCTTCCTTGGCTTGCACCCATTGTTTAATGTGGACCTCCTTCAGCCATACTTTCCACCATTATTGGACACCTCGGAGATAGCAGAAAATTTGACACCAACAGAGCTCAACCTTGACTGCATGGAATAGGAATCCACTGATTAGATCATGGACACACAGTTCAAGGGCACTCTATCGGGTTTTCAAAGCAGGGTAACTCCTGCACCAAGGCAAGTGGCTCACTCAGGGCCAAATTCAACGAAAGTTTCCTCATCTGATGGGGGAACTCAACGTAGTGGAGACCATTTCTTCCTAAGGAGGGAGGATTGATCTAGGTGGATATCGGTGGCCACCCGCCTCTTTTAGTTGGATCACATACAACTTTCATCTTAGCAGTTACGGTTTTCATCTTGGCAGTTTTGTTTCTAGATTTTCGAGTCCCAAACTTCTGGGGCCGTTTTGAGGCCCTAAACGGTGTTTTTTTGGACTTTCGGGGAGTCAGGTGTTATTAATGACGTTCCTTATCCCCTAGCTGAATTCGTATTTCTCAGATAAACCTTTCCGACGAGGTATCGAATGCCCCAAACAGAGATCGTATGTAAAAGTTACGACCCTGGGAAGTTGATGTACCAACTTACCCCAACATGGCCCACATGACTTTTTGTTCTTCAACACCTAGGGTTAGGGTTTTGGATGTCTAGGGTTTTGGAATTCACGTTTTTATGTAAAAATGATTTTGGAGCCTCATTGTACTCATCTTCTTGTGAATTAGTGTAGTCGTCACCTCTTCTCAAAGATAATCTGCCACCATTCTAGCAAGCTTGTTTCAGTCTACATTTTACAGTTTCAACACATTTCTCATTTAATAGAAGTCAAGTTTTATTGTATCTTTGTTATTATTCAATGTGTCTCTGTGTTAATATTATATATGTGTTTTCATTTCATTCTTCTCTTAAATATGGATCACCATTTCTTTATTTTCTTATCTTCTTTATGTTCTATCCACAAGGATTGTCATTTTTCCTTAGTCTCCACAAAAAAAGTAATCTATTGTTTTATCATATTGTTTATGTTTTTTTTATGTTCTTCTAATGAAATCATTCATGGATCAAAAGATTCAACATCCTTTTTCCATTTTGCAATATCAAATTTCAATAGTTCTATCTTTATATTGTCTTTGGAAACCCCTTCTTTTGAGAGTACATTCATATTTTCTAGGTTTTTTAGACATGAGTTATCAACTAGTAGTAGCTCTACCTCCAACTATTCATCTATGATGCTATTGTTTTATTTTGTATCTTTTTATGTAGAAAAATATAAATCTTGATGGAGATATGCAATAGTTTCATTGATGTTGTTCTCCAAATAATCATCTAGACTCTTGGGTTCAACTAGAGGGCCTGTCTCATGGGTATACTAGGAACAGCATGCTCTATCTTTTCATTGATTTCTGTATTGAAATTACCTTCACATTAAGCAAAAGGTAATTTTTCGACCTTAGCAATGGACTCTACTAGAATATTTAATCCCTACATATCCTTAATATTCCTTTTTCTTCAACATAAGCCAATTTTCAATACAAGCATTTACTCTACTCAATCTTAGATTTATCTTCACTAAAGTAGAGTAAGAGGGTTTATGGAATAAAAAGGGCTTACTAATTATTCAACAAAACTTCTTGATTTGTTTGAATGGAAAAATGTTTCCAATGGTTCCTTCAATAAAATCCAATTGATCTGGTTCTTATGGAGCTTTTGCATCTTGGCTGGTGAAAACTACAAACCTGGTGTGGTAGTATTTAAACTGATATTGAAAGTTTCTTGTGGAGGGGTGAATCCCCCTATACTTCACTCTTGATCACAAATGGAAGAATAGTTTTAGGGATTCATCAAATTCCCCAACTTCTAGACAGCTAGGACATGCTTCATCACCCCTTGGTGGACTTGTTTCCAACATGTGGGTAGCTTCTCTTTCCTTTGCATGTTTCTCTTATACTACATTCTAAGGAGGTGGGTGTGAAACAAATGTTGTCAAGGTCTGAAATCTTTGTGAAAGGGAATCTATGATGATGAGTTTAATGAGACCATGGTTAAATAGGATTTTCTCATGACTTTTGTTGTTACTCCTTACCATTTTGGCCATTGTTTACAGAGAGCGGAGCAGAAAGGAAGGAATTTTGATGTGATCTTGATTTCTCAAATGTGTAAGGAGTTTGAAATGGTAAAGACATAGTGAATTGAAATGGCCTTCACAAGTGAGATACTTCTATATGAAGGAATATACTTCACCCAAAGGTTGAGGAAGTGGAAAGCATTAGACACCTTTCCCTATACACTATAGGGTTTCATTCTCTGTTAGGAATTCTATGTGAGTATTGTCAACCGTAGTACATCATTCAAACTAGTGTTCACTATCCCCTGGTAGACCAATAACTCTAGAAATGATTTTCTCGACGGCGTGCATTAGAACACCTCATACCACAACTGTTGAGAGGTGAAAATATCAAGAGCAAATTCTAAGGATACTGAAATATCAAACCCTTCTAGCTTTTCAAAATAGGTAAGCCACCACATTCCTTGGAATATGTTCATAATGGCTAGTCTGACATGCAAGAGGCCAATCCCAAATGGCTCATGGTGAACTACAAAACCACCCATAGTAGCAAGGAGGTTTCATATCTCTGATCAACCAAGAAAACAATACTTCCATAGCTTGGAGTAAAATATGAATGGGTGATGGTCAACTTTTTTGGAAAAGGTATACATCACACAAAATAATAATTATGGTAGGTTTTGTTATAATTTGTGGAATAGATATGACAATATATGTCATGGATAATCTCCCTTCAATAGAAATTAAATTCCACTGTTAGAAAAGGATAAAGTAATAGGGAGGAAGGGCTTCAAGAATCATTGAAAATAAACTAGCATTTGAAAACGAAGAATCAATAGAGGAGGATATGTACCTATACCCACCTTACGTGTAAACAAAAAACTTGTGAATCATGGAAAAGGGATGAAGATGACAAGAATCCTAAGTTATTAAATTGGTATCAAAAATCAATCATGTTGTAGAATATGTAGAAAATTTGGTGGATCTATACAATAGAGAGTATAATGAGACAGAGGACCCATAATGGTGACTATTGAAGCAAGATCCGTAGAAAATTTGTAGTAGATCAATAGGATAGATAGAAAATCATAGGAAATATAAAAATTATAGCAGTCCTATAGGATCTATAGCAAGTCTTCAAAAGCCAAGTCATAACATTGTTGGTTGTCAAAAACTGCATCTAAGAGTTAGTAACAAATGAAAACATCTGCAATAAAAATATGAAGGTTGCAAAAGAAATTTGTGTAACAAATAGGAATAACATGATTGTAACACACCCAACCCCTAAATACCCTTTCTAGGGATGGGGCATCAATTTTTCGCTTTCCCTGGAGCATTTTCGGTCCCTTACTTAAGCAAAACCCTCTTAATCATCTCCCCCGAAACTTACATATCTCATTGTGCTCTTGAACCAGTTAATGGGGTCTTCCTCATGACCTCTGGCTAAAAACCGAGAGTTAAGAGCCTGCGTTAGCAAAGGTTTTGGCACTTCGGAAGTTCCCGGACTTCGGGAGTTCCAAAAGTGTTGTCAAATTCTTAGATCATCGAACAACGGAGGGGATCAACATTTCAAATCCTCAGCCGATATCTACAGTTAAAAAGGGGGCTTCGGTATTTGGCGCTCAACATACCTTTTTCCTAATCCCCGAAGTCTCGAGGTCTCGCCGCGTGGCCTTATCCATTCGGCGATTGACATTCGGCGATCGGCGACTTCTGTCGAGCATTACTTTTTACCACACTATGTCCAAACTATCAAACTCTTGATATCTCACCACGTGGCCTTGGCCCTTCAATGATTGGCGTTCAGTGTTCGGCGATCTTCATCGAGCATTCCTTTTTACCACACTATGTCCAAACTCTTGAACTCTCGATATCTCTCCACGTGGCCTTAGCCCTTCGGTGGTCGACGTTCATCATTTTGTGTTGGACATTCCTATATTGTACCACACTCCACATCTTCCGAACTCCCGAATCTATCCAAACTCCTAGAGTCCCGGACACATCACCAACCATGTAGGCTAGGAGGCCACGAACCAGAAACTGACATGTGACAAGGGTCAAGGGGTGACACGTGTCCTCAATAGGGGGTGACATGTGTCATGCTCTAACAGGCACAATGTGTATGTGAATCGTCTAAAACTGGGTGACATGTGGCACACATAATGCAGGTCCACGTCGCATCAAATGGCGTCATCAAGCCACGTCATCATAGACTGATAACAACTCAGTCCTTCAATCTAACGGTCCACAAGGTTCCACATAGATCCATAGATATACAGTTCTCATTACTTCGTGACTCTAAATTCGGATCTTACCGAATCTTCTCGACACAAATCCCCTGAAGAGATAATTCTCCAAACTCTCGGATCTTGCACGACGTGTCCTCTTTGACCAACGGTCAAGATTTACTTCGGTGGTTTTCACTCTTGAAAACCCTTCACCAAATTCCTCTGGAGTACAAAGTCTCCTGACAACGGGATCATGTGCCATGTACCCGTTCATCCAACAGTCCTCATCACTTCGGCAGTTCGACATTTGGGGCTTCATTGTGTATCTCTTGGCTTTCTATATGGACCGCGTCGGATCTATTTCCACGCGTACCTAGCATCTACATCTAGAGTTTACTCCGACTTGCATACCTTGAGGGAAAATTCACATGTTTTTAGATCACCGATTACCTGGACTCTCGGATAACCATGGATCTATGGACACATATCCCTCTAGTTCAACGGTTCATATTAACTCTACGACTTCGGCATTCGCGTGTTCCGACGTTAGACCATTCCTATTCTCCTGAAGTAGCATTTCACTGAAGCGCTTAACACTTCCCTTCCTACATCTGATCTAAAGGCTGAGAGTGATCTATGTTGAATCCTCATATCGATGGTCCTCATCGATTCGCGACTTTGGCCTTCATATATTTTTGAGGATTGTGGAATCACAAGTCCCAAAGTCCCGAAGTCAAAGAGCTAGCCCCTTTTTGGACTAGCGCAGGGTTCCCAAACCTTAATCACATGGATACTTTGGAAATTCTAGGGGCTAAGTGTTAATCCTTTAGAAGCAATTTGGGTAAGGACATGAGCACAAGCCCTCGGTCATATGGGTGAATAGTCTGAAGGAAAAATGCCCTTCTCCAATAGAATTCATATTTTGACATTCCCGCTAAGGTAAACTTCAAGGGGTTGGAAGAACTTAGACATTTCAGTCGATCCTACCCCGGCCCTTATGTGGATTCCCATCCCATAACTATCTAGCAATAAAACTTATATAAATTGAAATATCATATAGATATAATGGTTTACAGAAATCATAGAGATTTTCTAACAATTGTTCAAATATTGAAAGACTAAATCATAAACATAGACATTTCATCATTGCATCCAATATAATACACAAAGTATGAAAATACTTATCAGAGTTGGAAAATGTGAAGCAACTCTTGAAAGGGGTGCATTTTTTCTCCCAACCATAGGCAGAGTCACTCATACCAGATTTACCACTAGCCACCCCCAAGCTAAACCATGATGCTCTAATAGAGATTCTTTCTCTTTGCTCCACAACAATTAGGGATGAAGGTTACTCTCCTTCTCCCACGGGAACTTGGAAATTGGATTTCTCTTCTCCAAGAAAGGAGGTTTGCACGAGTACTTCCTCAGTCACTCATCATCCTCATTTATCAGCTTGTAGCCAAACCCTTCCCATAGATTCTTACAGTCAGATCAATCTTACCACTCATCTTTTTCCTCTCAACTTCAGAATTGATGTTCACTTCTCTTCTCAGGATAGTGTTTTCTCTACTCTGCTCTATCACATGTCTGTCTTTATCCCTGAATTACCTCATTCCTTGCCTTCCTCAGCAAGGTTGTCTGGGTCTGAATCCCCATTTTTGGTCAGACATGGAAGCTTATTTGATGGGTACCCTTCCCCATATCCTCATTAACTCTTGAGGATGGCCTTCCAACTACCATCCTGACTGGTAATTCATTTCTAGGTCAAAGGACTGTTGAGCAATTACACCTAGTAGGTATTGGTCTAGTGAGGGTCATCTCAACCATTTTTGGTTTCCCTTCACAATCTCTCTCATAGCATCCATGGTCTCTCTTGGAAAACTTTCCCCCTTTTAGTAGTTGTGCAACACATATTAAAATTCAAATTCTATTAATAACAGAAAATTCATACATTGACCCTTTTATACAAACGTTCATCAAATCAAACATTCACGCATATTTCGTCTGCCATAGTCTCTTGGCCAGTTATAGTTATATTTACAAACTTGGGGAAACATGGGTATTACAATCCCCTCCCCCTTAAAGGAACATTGTCCTCGATGTTCTATTTGTCGATGTGTTTTGTATGTACAGAAGTAAGCAAAAATGGATATGGTTGTCTCATGGCATCCTTCATTTTCCATGTAGCCTCATCAGGGCCAAAGTGTTTCCACTGCACCTTGACCTGTGTAATGGTTATGTTCCTAAGTGGGGTTTCCTTCCTATCTATTATGCATTGGGGTTCTGGCAGGAATTCTCCCTCGGGTTCCACCTAAATCATAGACCAGTCAATAATATAATTAGAATCATGTACATACTTCTTTAATAAAGAAACATGGAAAACATTATGTGTCTTCACTATGGGAGGAAGTACTATTTGATAGGCTATTGGTCCCACTCTATCCGAAACTTCAAAGGGTCCACAATATTGAGGTACCAGCTTGGCACAAGCTCCCATCCTCAAGGATATTCTCCTTGTTCTAACTTAGAGATACACATGATCCTCTGCTTTGAACTCTCTAGGAGTCCTTTTTATTTCTGCATAGCTCTTTTGTCTATCTTAGGCTATCTTCAGATTTTTCCTAATCTAAATCACTTTTTGTTCCATTTCCTTTAGCATATCTTGCCTAATTGTAACTCTATTTACTGGATTGTTCCAGCTGATCGGAATGTTGCATTGCCTTCCATAGAGGGCTTCAAAAGGGCTCATTTTCAATGACTCTTGACATCCATTGTTGTAAGCAAATTCTACCAGTGGTAGGTAGTCCTCCCACTTCTTGGGTTGATGCTCATGTCATCTAATACTTGGTTTACCCTCTCTATCTTCCCATCAATCTGAGGATGATACACTGTACTAAAGAGCAATTTTGTTTCAAAACCAGCAAACAGATATTTCCAAAAGTTTGAAGTAAACTTTGTATCTCTGTCGGATATAATTTCCTTAGGCATGTCATGCAGTCTGAATATCTCTTTCATGAAGATGTTGGAAATATCTATTGCCTTGCAGGTTGACTTGACAGGTATGAAGTGAGCATCTTTGCTCAATTTGTCCACAACTGCCATGATGGCATCGTTCTATTCGGTTGATCTTGGTAATCCTGTGATGAAATCCATGGAGATGGTTGATCCAGATTTAGGAGTGGAATGAATTGATTAACAGACTGAATACAACAAACACAAAGATATGAATAACAACACAGATATCCAATGAACAATATCTTCTATTGAATAAATGAAATAGGATAAAACTATAAAACTGTTGAGCTGAAACACTTGCTCGAATGGTGGTAGTTATCATTGAGAAGAGATGTAGCTACTACGTGCATCTGTCTAAGCAGAATGATTGCAATGAGGCTTCAGATTCCTTTTTGATATTACTCATGAATGCCAAAACCCTAGACATCCAAACACCTAACCCTAGGAGGTGAAACGCCAAAAGTTATGTGGGCCCCTATGGGTAAGTTGGTACCTCAACTTCTCGGGGTCGTAAATTTTGCATACGACCTTTGTTTTAGGCACGTGATATCTTGTTGTAAAGGTATTTCAGAGAACTACACATTATGCCATCAAAATCTGATTCCATCTACAGTTTGACTGTGGCGATCCAAAAAAACATCGTTTAGGGCCCCAAAAGGGCCCTATAAGTACAACAAGATGTGTTGACATGAAAACATACAAAATAAGTCAGTTGGATTATATGGGATGCCACAAATATCCACCTAAAAGATGTTTAAGGATTCAAACAACCCCATAAGTGTAGAACCCACAATTATAAAGAAGTACAGAAGAACATGTTGAACTAAAAAAAGTCAAGAGAAGCAATTTGGAATAGGTGGGTGGCCACAAATATCCACCTGGATCAATCATCCCCCCTTAGGAAACAATGGTCTCCATTGTGTTGAGTTCCCCCATCAGGTGAGGAAACTTCTACTGAATTTGGCCCTGGGTGAGCCACTTTCCATGGTGTAGGAGTTTCCCTACCTTGATAACCCAATAAAGTTAGATCCTCTGTTGGCGAGTGCCCTTGACCTGTGTGTCCACTATCTGATCAGTGGATGTTTGTTCCATGCAGTCAGGGTTGAGCTCTGTTTGTTTTAGTTGTTCTGCGATCTCTGAGGTGTCCAATAATGGTGGGAAATATGGTCGAATGAGGTCCACATTGAACATTGGGTGAAATCCAAGGAAGGGTGGAGTGTTGAGCTCAAAATCATTGCTACCCACAGCTTTGGTGATAGTGTAAGGCCCATAGAAAAGTGGGTGGAGCTTTTGATGGGGCCTTGTAAGACACTCCTTCTACAAATGTAACCAAACATTGTCTCCAACCTGAAACCGGTGCGGTGCCATGTGTTGATCATGGTGTTGCTTATACTTAGCATTGGCTTTCTGCAAAATCTCATTGACTTGTTGGTGGATGTGTTGAATCCGCTCAATGAATTTGGTGGCTTTGTCTGTCTCAAACTGAACATGGTAAGATTTTTTCTGTGTGGTGGAAAAAGGTAGTGCAACATCAATGGGACCCAAGGGTTGGAATCCCAGCCCCACCTGAAATGGGATATGGTAGGTGGAGTTATGGAGAGCCATGTTTTAATTGTGTTGAACATAGGAGAGACTCTCATCCCATGTACATGGATGCTTGGATTTGTACATGCGCGGGATGTGCACAATCATCTGATTGACGACCTATATTTGGTCATCTATTTGGGGGTGGAAAGAAGTGGATTTAGTGAGCTTGGTGTCCAATAGTGACCAGAGACTCGACCAAAATGTGTTGAGGAACATGTTGTCCTGGTCGGAGATGATGGTATATGGTATCCCAAAATGGACCCATACTCGTTTGAAGAAGAGATTGGTAGTATCTTTCGCTATGATATTCTTCTTGCAGGATGTGAGGATGGCCATCTTCGAAAACCGATCAATGACCACAAATACACAATCATTGCCTTTCTTGGTGGATGAAAGGCCAGACATGTAATCCATTGAGATGGATTCCCAAGGCTTCTCAAGAGTAGGAAGAGGGGTGTATAAGCCTTGCTTATTGATGGTTGGCTTGGCAATGGCACAAGCAGTGCAAGATCTGATATAATTGTTGACATCATGTCGAAGTTTTGGCCAACAAAAATGTTTCTGTAGAACGGCCACAGTTTTATCCACGCCAAAATGCCATGCCAATGGGATTCCCAAATCATCTTTGCACGCTCGCTTGTAGGAACACATAGATGGCCCAAATGGCATAACAGTCTGTCCTAAATGTGAAAATCAGTGACAATCACATATGTACCCAAGAGCTGATAGGTAGTGGTGAAGTCTGGATCTTGCTGATAAAGTTGGGGCCACTTAGATGCCTCATGTCCATAGGAATGGAGCACAGTGGTGAGTGCAGCCACGGGAGGTCGAGTGAGGCATTCAGTGACAGGATTTGAGCTCCATGTCTTATAATTGATGTTGATATGGAGCTGTTGCAGGTAGGTAGACCACTTATGATGGCAGTCGTTCTGCAATTTCCCCTTGTGTTTGTATGAACTACAGAGGCTTGTGATCAGTGTGGATGATCATCTCCTTTCCCAGAATGTAATTTTTCCATTGACGAAAAGATTGGATAATGCAATACATTTATTTGTCATAGATGGGTTATTTCTAGACAGTATCTGAGAGTGCCTCACTATGGTATGCCATCGGATGACCGTGTTGAGTGAGAATTGTGCCTACAGCATAGTCAGATGCATCAGTCTCAATATCAAATGGTTGTTGTAGATCGGGCAAGGAGAGTACTAGATTTGAGCACAAGTGATGCTTCAGATCATCAAATGTTCATTTTTTTTCCTTCCCCCACATGAACTTTACCCTGTCATAGCCCTTGGTCACTTGGTTGAGGGCCCATGCAATATGGGAGAAGCCCAACACGAACCATTGGTAGAAGTTGGCCAGTCCCAAAAAGCTCTGAATCTCGGTGAGTGTGGTCGAGGATGGCCAATCACAGATGACTTGGATCTTAGTTGGATCAACATGTACCCCATTCTCATGAGAATTGTAGCCCAAGTATTGGACCCTATTCATGTCAAAGGAGCATTTTTCCAGACTGTCATATAGCTTGTGTTTCCGTAGAGTGCTCAAAACATGTTGAATATGTCGCATGTGCTCCTCCCAAGTTTTGTTGTAGATGAGGATGTTATCCAAATATACCACTAAAAAAGATTTGGTGAGGGGTATCAATACATCATCCATCAATCTCATGAAAGCGGTTGGTGCATTTGTTAAGCCAAAGGGCATGACCATCCCTTCGAAGAGACCTTCTTTGGATTTGAAGGTTGTCTTCCATACATCAGTCGATTCAATGGGGACCTGGTGGTAGCCAGACTTTAAGTCAATCTTTTCGAAGAACTTTTCCCCCTTGATTTTGTCAAGAAGTTCATCAATCCTAGGAATTGGGTACTGGTTCCTGACAGTGATTTTGTTTAATGCTCTGAAATCAATGCAGAGTCACCAAGTCTTGTCTTTCTTCTACAACAGTACAATCGTGCTTCTGCAAGGGGAGGAGTTGGGTCTGATGTGCCCCTTTTGAAGAAGCTCTTGGATCTGACGCTCGATTTCATAATTTTCCATTAGCAAGTGACGATATACTGGTCCATTGGGCAAAGGTGCATTGGGGGTCATATCAATTGGATGCTTGACTTTCCAGTGCATCGGAACCTCAGTGGGTGAGGAGAAGATTTCTTTGTACTCTTCCACGATCTCATCCACTTTCTTCTGCTGCAAAGAGAGGCTCTATGTAGAGGCCACGGATGTGGTAGTGACCTACTGCTTACTGTGAGCATGGATCACAAAAAAAGACAAACTTCTCGGTCTGTGAAATGACCTTACTGCATTGCTTAGCAGAGATTAAAGAAATATCGATAGGTGGTGCTACCTCTGGTATCATGTACAATTATCTACCCAACGTAATAGTAACACTGTGGGGTCTAGACTCATACACAGCATGACACTTCCACAAATATGGTTGTCCTAAAAGAACATCAAAAACTTCAAGAGGAGCAATATCACATAATACCTCATCTTTTAAAGGCTTGATGTCGTAGGGCATCCTGCACCCTTTTCCCTTAAACACGCAAACTTTCATGCTCCCCAATCTAATGGTGGATATGCTTAGCGGAGATCAATGGAAAAGGGTCCATTTCACATCACCAACATGCTTGAGGTTTATCGACCCTTTGCAATGCGATACCACAAAACTGTTAGGATACGTGTTGCATTTTCATTGGTTTTGCATCACCAAAATATATTTCAAAACTGCATTGTGAGTGATGTGATACCACTTATGGTATCATCTCACCACTTCGTTGGTCACCATACCATCATGCCAATAGATACCATCGTGTGAATGAACTACCACCTTGGACCTGTCAACATGGCCCTGCCATGTCACCTAACACATGGCCTCCATGTCACCATTGACATCATGTACAGAAAATTACCCAAATTTTCCCAATTTTTTCAAAAATTGCTATGTTCAAAATTTTTGCCATGGCCATCATGAAAATCCAAAATTAATCTTCTAATGGCCAATTTTTACCCTGTGCATGTCAATTTTACTCTCGCTTTCCTTCCAAGACTTCAACAACATTCCATGCAAGAATTTTCAGAGATTTATGGCACATGGAACACAAGGTTTCTCAAAGAGTTACAACACCTACTAGGCCAACGCACAGGGAAACCTATTCCTAGAAATTCTCTCGCCCAAAGAGAATGCTCCACAGGCCTGACAACATGCTTCTTCAACCCAAACCACCAAGTATTTACAAGGTAACAAAGTCTTCACAATTTTCACTCTCTAAGCAATGGTACGGATGACGGTGTGGAAGATGGAATAGAATGAATTACACTAAATTCCCCACAATATATATTCATGTTCTTATCTTGACACTTGGCACACAAGGAACTACCTTTTTCTCCACTTGGTGATGTGTTCCCCTCACTAGGGGACTTAGGATAACATAATAATAAAAAGACTTGGGACTTAGGAATAATATTATTTTATTCGTTGGCTTAATCCCCCTCGACTTATCCCATTTTCCTCTCAATTCCTAGCCCCTTTTCCCTCTCGTGGAGTCCTATCACCCCATACTCTTTCGCCTGACTTGGTCTATAGCAGTGATGTATTTTATTAATATATCCAATTGTGGTAAAATTTTATAAAACTAGGCTCACAAAACTTATATCACATGGGCAGTCTGGCCCAAAACATATATATATATGCACTATGGACCAAAACATCCTGGTTCACCAGCCTATAAAACATATGTACAATTACAACATGGGATTGAGCCTGGGGGTATTATAAAGAAACAGTGAAGTAATGGCATCCATAGATCTCTCATCTCTTAGCAAATCCAATAGTAGATGAAATAGAGTTGTTAGGATTCATATTAGACAAATGGAGAGGGAATCTGTGAGAGAATTCCTTGAAAACAACTAAGAAACGAACTCTTACACCATTACAAATTACCAGCAACCATTAACACAAACTAGTTTCCACTAAAAGCACCAGCAGCAATTAAAAACAAAGAAGGTAAATATATCAAGTGCATATAAAACATTCTCACTATGGATAACATCAATCACATAATGGACACAGTTATTTCACCTAGGTAAACTCGAAGGAAAAAAATCCAACATCATATGGTTTGCTCAATCATATTTTGGCAATCAATTTTATAATGCAGTCATATGGCTCTATGTGCATCCTCCTCTCCTTGGCTAGCAATCAACAAAAACCCCTATGAGAGTGTAATTACAAGAATAAATAAGGACAGATAGAGTAATGGGAACGCTAACAGGACTGACCTTACATTTACGATTCCTCAATTTGTTCTCTTATTTCATTTTCTATTTTTATTTAATTATTTATTGTTCCTCTCATTTGTCTCATTTAACTTTACATTGCATTGCATCTTATGTTGTATCTATTGTTCATTAATTCTCGACTTACATTTAGGTATTGAGTCTTACAACCATAATTTTGGTTCAAATCCATTTTGGATCACGCCTCCCCACTGATAGGTTTATATGATCTCCAATAACTTCGAGGAAACCAATTTGTATCAATGTGTCTTATGTATGCTTCTCATGACCATGATTCTCAAAAACATGGCTCTAACTCGGTGGTGATGTCTCTTGTTCCATACTAACCACAAGACCAAGTCCATCTATGTTAAGGACCTTGGATTATTCATGCTCCTAAGTTTCAACAAACAATATAATATCAATTTCACTCGGGATCCAACGTAACATGGGAGCCTTGCTCCACGTAAAGTCGTGACAATCCTAAGAGAGGATCCAAAGTGTCCTAAATTTCTATTTATTATTATACTTTTGTTCCATATCCCTAATAATAGCTTTTATATTCCTAATTATTTCCCATTTTCCTTCTTTCCTAGCTTATTTTACCTTTTAAATTTCCTTCCTTTGTTTAGCTCGATCTTCTAGAATGAGGTCTTCATTTATAAATATGCATGAACCTTTTAGACTTAGCAATTTACTGAGTATTCCACATTTATGTTCATTACAGCCTACCTTAATACGAATTTCTCTATCTTTATGCTCAACTATTTTTCCTAATGTTTTTATCTTATATAAGACAAGTTGTTTCAATTTGTAATTTATTTTGTAGTTCTTTCTTGACTAATGCTAGTGTGTCCTCTTCTATCTCTTCTTTCAAACCAAAAATTATGAAGTTCAAGGCTCTTTCAAACCAAAACAAATTCTAAACTACATTAATACAATATATATATATATATATAGGGGGAGAGAGAGAGAGAGAGAGAGAGAGAGAGAGAGAGAGAGTTATATTGTAAACCATATGAATATTGTGTATTACTATTATGACATAATGTAATATTCAATTTTTACATCTTGAATTATTTGTAATTCAATGTTTAAATACTTTGCATGGGTATTTTATAGTTCTTCTACGCTAACTCCATGGAATGGATATACCATCGTGACAGTATTTTACAGTTCTTCTACGCTAACTCCATGGAATGGATATACCATCGTGACATGAATATGTGAGCTTTCTATTTTGCAGTTAATAAAGAAGAAGATCAAGATCAATTGAGCTTGAGCGCCTATAGGAGATATGATACCAAAAGAAGGGGAAGGTGAGGGGGTCTAAGGAGGTTTAATGCCTAAAAAAATTTACCTTATGTTACCTTGAATCCTCACCCATTTCAAAATTTGAATTTAAAAGCTAAAAGGGGTTTAAAAAGAGTGGAGGAAACAAATTCTTCAATGTAAGCCGCCATTTCCTAAAATTTAGCAAGTTGTCTACCCTACATTCTTGGAATTAGGAAAAGAACTTGAGTTTGAATTCTCTTGCCATCATGCATGAAGAAAATTCGAATGGGAAGATAAGGGCTATGAGGAAAAATGGAAAAAATGAGTATTTGGAGAAGAGATAGCAAAAAATTGAGAGCCAAGTCCATATAGAATAGACCATCCATGAGAGAAATCTTTTAGATGGAGAAAAATTCCAAGAAACCAAGAGAATTTCTACATATGCTTTGGATACCATCCTGGACCTTTCTATGCACACGTTGAATAGCACTAAAAGGAGGATTTTGTGAGGTATTGTATAGTAGAGAAGGAGGTTCTCCTTGTGTTGTGTGGAGCAAGTAATGTGGGTGCCTTAGTGATGCTTTGTCCTCAAGAATATAGAAGTAAAAATCATTAGTTTTAACCTATAGAGGTATGTGATTTAGAGTTATTTTATCCTTGTTTTCCCTGGTGGTATCATAGCTCGTCTATAAGGTGGTGTTCGTTGCGTACTACCTACGGTTGGGTGGAAACTGCTTGCTCAGTTGGTTGTTTGGTCTGCAATTTTCAAAAGATAAGTTAAAACTCTATTCTAGTTTATAAAAAAAAAAATTGAAATTTTAGATATATACTGCACATTTACCTCTGTAAAATTATGTCTTTGGTTTCCAAGAATCCCATAGGTTAATGTTTTATAGCTGGTCGAATTAAAATTGTGAATAATTTGTATATGTGGAGAGATAAAATATGGATTCTTGTTATAATTGTTGACATGAATTTTTCTATGTTATCGATTCCTATGAATTGATGTTTCCCCTACTTGTAATCATCTCTGAAATTTTATTTTCTTTCTCTACATTTGAGGGGACTATTATACATGTTAAAAGATCTTGAAAATGTTTGTGATGCCACAGGACTCCATAATTATTTCATCAAGAATTGATTGTACCCTTGCACCTATTGATTTATTGTGTGCGTCCACATGATTTTCATCATGCTCAATTTATCCAACATTCACCAGGTCCACCAAAAGTTTTGTTAGTTTGGATGTTGAGGCCTTTCTATTGCAAATCTCTTCAGCCAGGTTTGCGATAAAGTTGGAAATATTTACCAAAATGACCCCAAACATGAATGGTACATAAATTTGATCTTCAATTTGTGAGGTGTTATGTTGACATTGTCACAAGAGTTAAGAGAAAAACTATTACAGTCAATATTCCCCCACTCTCTGATCTCTAGCAAAGTAGATCTCCAAAATTCTAATTCATGTATTTCATCAATATGGGTGTGTGCAGAGAGAATAATCAACAGTCGAACCAAATGTTGGCTTATATTTTGACCCTTCATTTCCAACATTATGTACATAAGACTATTTTGTACATAAGACTATTTCCAACATTATGTACATAAGACTATTTTGTACAAACATAAGAGTCTCATTGTACTGTCGTGAGGGGTTTCAACAATATTTTGTTATAAGACTATTCAGGAGTTTCAAACTTCTATGCACTCGTTCCTCTCCGAAGTGATTTCACTCGAATACAACGGATTTCTGCCACGCGTCCCTCTGGATCTGACGGTCCAGGTTCACTTTGGAACTTCGACGTTCGGGTGGTCCGAACACTCCAAAAATTCGTCCTCCCGAAGTACATTCTTCCGGAATCAAAGATTGTGCGCCACACGTCCTTCTCGATCAACGGTCTGTTGATGTTTGGACAACATCAGGAAAACATTCTCTAAAGATAATAATTAATAATATAATTATTAATTGATTATTAACTATAGCATATAATAAGTAAATAAAAATAACAAATAGTTATTGATTATTCAAGGGACGCATCCTTTAATGGATGGTCACCTTATGTTCCCTATATATGGAACACTCATCATTGTAATAACATATCGAATATCTCTCATATCTCATATGAAGAAAAACCAACATGGTATCAGAGCTAGACTCGGCTTGACTCCCTTATAGGAGGCTCGAGGTAAATGAAAGAGAAATAAGAATTCCATGCAAACATAAACCAACAATTATGAGTGGAGTGTTTTCTATTTTTCCTAAAGATGGGATTCCATCAGGCCCTTGCAGTAATACCGAGCCTCGAGGAAATACTTCCAAGGAAGAGGAAGACGAAGACCTAACATTGCAGATATACCTGGCATGACCCTGCAAATTTCAGCAGTTTTCTCTCTGATGCTTGAGTGCCAATTCCCTTCACTTCTCTTGACAATAAATTATGGCACACTTGTGAACACGTTGTCCCTGGCTCTGTGGGTTCCGACCATGTCTATGGCTGGATGTTTAAATAATTAATGGTCGCTGACACGAGAAGATTCACTCTCCCGATCGAGTTAAGCCGAGACAAGATAGAATATTAATGCCCTACCGGAATCGGGCTCGAATCCCTTAAAAAAAAAAATACCATTGCTCTCAGCCTCAAACGAGGAAAACTTGTAGTTTCTCGTGAGGAGTAGAAGGCTTGGGGACAGTCTCGCGACCAGAGAAAGGTAACCGACATCGTGGGTTGTTTCCTATTCTTTATAGGATTTCTAGGAACAGAACAATGGAGAGGGCGTAGCAGCACTACAGATCGGGTTATCGTTGGCAGGGAAATAGTTCTATTTTTTTCTATGGAATGATTGAGGTTGACCTGAATTAAGAAACAGCTAAAACCCGAGCCAAACCGTTTGCTTGACCATGTTAAATGAATTCAAGGTAACCTAGGTCAGTTTCTCGATCAATGGTTTCTTATTCTACCTATGCACCAATCCATGGCTTTATATTATGTACATTTTTGGGACGGATCAAATAAGTGATCCCTCATACAACACCAACAATATATCGTTGGTGGGTTTGTTCGACAAAATCCATCACATTTATAGGGTTTCATATCTTCACTTCTGAGGAAGGCGTTGAGGATGTGTCAATATAAAGAGGCACAACTGGAAATTAATGGATAGAATAAATACCATATCATGGGGTACAATGAGTCTTTGAAGGAATATCGGATCTACATCCCTCGTCAGAGACAGATTGAGATGAGTAGAGATGTTACCTTTGAGGAGGAGGTATCCTTTAAGAGATCTAGAGGGTCTCACATGGAGATTGATCAAATTGATCCAATTGATCTCGTTGATCCTATAGCTCCAGTTGATGTTCCCAAAGATATTGCAGTAGGTCGGAAGAGACCTACATGGGCTCGTGACTCTGCAAGAGGCAGAAGGATATGCATCTCCTCGTGGTACCTTCCGAGTGAGAAAGATACCTTAGATATATCCGTGCTATATCGCAACTATGAGCCACATCATTGATTATGAGCCTTCATGTTATGAGGAGGCATCTAGTCAACCAGTATGGAAAGATGCCATGATGGAGGAGTATCAGTCCATCATGAAGGATGATGTGTGGGATATTGTTCTAAGACCTGAAAGGAAGTCTGTAGTGATTTCCAAATGGATCTATAAGATTAAACATATAGTTGACGAAAGCATCGAGAAGCACAAAACAAGATTTGTTGCTAAAGGATTCTCTCAGGTGGAGGGAATAGATTATGAGGAGACATTTGCTCATGTTGCTCGATACACTTCTATCCGGACGATTATTGCCCTCGTAGCATCCATGGGTTGGAAACTACATCAGATGGATGTGAAGATAACCTTTCTCAATGGACAAATTGAGGAAGAAATATACATCGAGCAGCCAGATGGTTTTGTCATACATGAGAAGGAGTCTCATGTGTGTAGGTTGAAGAAGGCCATGTATGGACTCAAGCAGACACCTCGAGCTTGGTATGCGAGGATTAATGGACACCTGATGATTTTGGGCTTCAACAAAAGTGTTGTTGATCCCAACATGTACTACAAGATTGTTAACCGTGAGGCCTTGATTCTGGTCCTCTACGTTGATGATTTATTTCTCACCGGTACAAAGAGCCTTATTATTAAATGCAAGTATGCGTTGGCGTCTGAGTTCGAGATGAAGTACATTGGTATGATGCACTACCTCTTGGGACTAGAGGTGTGGCAAAGAACTAATGAGATCTTCCTGAGTCAGGGGAAGTGCATAGTTGAGATATTCAAGAAGTTTGAGATACTGAACTTGAAGCCCGTGACTACACCAATGATGACGAATCTGAAGAAACTAAGTGTGTCTTCATCCGATTATGACGAAATTGATCTGACTCTGTATATAGTGCTGGTTGGTTAATTGATGTATTTGGTTAACACCAAACCAAATAATTGTTATGCAGTGAGTGCACTTAGCCAGTTTATAATTCAGCTGAGATAGACTCACTAGATTGTTGTGAAGCATGTGTTGAGATACTTGCGAGGCACAGTTCGACGTGGTCTGAGATATACTTCCATTATTGATATGATATGGTAGGAATATATTGACTCTAATTGGGCAAGGAGCGCAGTGGAAAGAAAAATCACCTTCAGGTGTTGCTTCACTTTGGTATCTTCCATGGTTTCCTGGTGTAGCAGAAAATGAACTTTTGTGGCTTTGAGCACAACAGAAGCAGAGTACATTGCATTAAATATGGCAGTCTATGAAGCAGTGTGGCTTCACAAGATCCTTGCAGATTTATTCAAACATGTGTTGGATTCCACCATTATTCATTATGGTAACCAAAGTTGTGTGAAGATATCTGATAATCCAATGTTTCATGACAAATTGAACCACATTGAGATCAAGTACCATTACATCTGAGACATGGTGCAAAGGAAGGAAGTATTGGTGCAGTACCTTCCTACAAATGAGCAGGTTGTTGATGTTCTTACCAAACCAAGACGAAGTTCAAGTATTTCCATGACAGACTTGGCGTGGCATAGAATACCTCCCTCGTTGAGAAGGAGTGTTGATGTTTGCAGCTTCCTGAGACATTCTCTAGATCGTACTCCTCTGTGACTGAGTTGAATTGATTTGTGATGACACTTATCCGAGAAGGGATAAGTGTGGTTGGGCTTATAACCCAACGTCCCATGTGGAGAGCACATGAGGACATGTCAAGGGCATTGACCCTTGACGTCATACACTATGGGAGTTGACCCTTGACGTCATACACTATGGGAGTTGACCCTAGTGTTTCTAGAGGGTGTAGCCTCTAGAATTCCACATGCAGTGCCATGTGTGACAAACTTTCTCCAGATCGTACTCCTCTGTGAATTGAGTTGAGTTGATATGTGAGGACACTTATCCGAGAAGGGATAAGTGGAACACTTATTCGAGAAGGAATAAGTGCAGTTGGGATTATAACCCAACGTCCCATGTGGAGAGAACATGAGGACATGTCAAGGGAGTTGACCCTTGACGTCATACACTATGGGAGTTGACCCTAGTGTTTCTAGAGGGTGTAGCCTCTAGAAGTCCACATGGAGTGCCATGTATGACAAACTTTCTCCAGATCATACTCCTCTGTGAATTGAGTTGAGTTGATCTATGAGGACACTTATCCGAGAAGGTATAAGTGGAACACTTATTCGAGAAGGAATAAGTGCAGTTGGGCTTATAACCCAATGTCCCATGTGGAGAGCACATGAGGACATGTCAAGGGAGTTGACCATTGATGTCATACACTATGGGATTTGACCCTAGTGTTTCTAGAGGGTGTAGCCTCTAGAAGTCCACATGGAGTGCCATGTGTGATAAACTTTCTCCAGATCGTACTCCTCTATGAATTGAATTGAGTTGATATGTGAGGACACTTATCCAAGAAGGGATAAGTTGAACACTTATTCGAGAAGGAATAAGTACATTTGGGCTTATAGCCCATCGTCCCATGTTTAGAGAACATGAGGACATGTCAAGGGAGTTGGCCCTTGATGTCTCACACTATGGAGAGTTGACCCTAAGTGTTCCTAGAGGGAGTAGCCTCTAGAAGTCCACATGGGAGTGCCATGTGTGACAAATCTTTTGCTACTATAGTCGTTTTGAACCATTGGCAGAGACTGCGTGTCTCTGGATAGTAGTTGTGTACTACTATGGAAAGATGCCTCCCTAGGTAAGAGGGAGTGTTGATGTTTCAGCATCGGGCATAACTTCTCATAGATTGGGTTGCAGACCAAGGGAGATAGGATACATTTATCACAAAGGTGCACTTGTGATAAATGGGCCCAGACGTAGTCCTTCCTTGATCATGGCAAGGAATAATATGGACTCGAGGTGCTTGAAGTGCTTTCCAATTTTCAGTTAGCATCAAGCCGACATTCACTCATAGGTGTGTGCCTGTGGTGAAAGATCTTGGTATAGTCTTTGTCCTAGTCATGGTGATTTGACAAGGAATGATAAAGACTCAAGATGTTATATGTTTTTACATGCGGACCCAAAGTGAGCCTAATCTTAGAGAGATTTAATTGGCTCAGAGGGAGAGCCGCAGAAGGAGTTTTTCCTCAGCTCGGGTGGGAGAGAGATGTCTCCCAAGACTGAAAGATAAGTTTCATGAGTCTACGGTGAAGTTTGTATACCTCAAAGACAAGAGTGGCATGTTGCAGAATCTCTCCCTCATTGAGAGGGAGTGTTGATGTTTGGACAACATCAGGAAGACATTCTCTAAAGATAATAATTAATAATATAATTATTAATTGATTATTAACTATAGCATATAATAAGTAAATAATAATAACAAATAGTTATTGATTATTCAAGGGACGCATCCTTTCATGGATGGTCACCTTATGCTCCCTATATATGGAACACTCATCATTGTAATAACATATCGAATATCTCGAATATCTCATATGAAGAAAAACCAACACGATCATGGTTTACTTCGGGATTTCGACATTCGGGAGTTTCTACCTTTCCACACTCACTTTCTCCCGAAAGGCTTTCACCTGGAGTTAATGATCTATCAACACATGTCTTCCACGAATCGACGGCTACAAATCACTTTGGGGCTTCGCGCTTCAGGAGTTTCAAGTACTCACTAACGCAAACCTCTGGAGTGCAATCCTCCCGGAGTGTCAAATCTTCAGACACATATCCCCTACTATCAACAATCAGGATGAACTACGGCACTTCGGCCTTCAGGAGTTCTCGCATCTTGCGACAAGCTTTCCTACGGAGTGACTTTTCTCTGAAGTGGTAGAAATTCTGACACTTGTCCTCGGAGATCAACGACTCAGGTGAACTCTGACCTCCGGGTCTTCGGGAGGTTGACTCACTCCTCGACTGAAATCTCTTGGAGTTGGTTAGCGTCGGGCTGACTACCTCAAAGATCTGACGGTCAGGATGGCTCACGGGCTTCCTCAAATCAAAGGCCCAGATTAACTTCAGGACTTCGAGACTTCAGGGATTTTACCTCCCTTACGACGAACTTGCTCAATTCATCGAACTCGCAAAGTCCGAAGGACTCAAGGGGTTAACTCTCGCGCTCCTTCCCATATCCAACGGTCACAACGGACCTTGGCTCTTCCCGAATAGATCTCGTTCGTTCTCCTTTCAAACAAAGGAACCTTCCCTTTTGATACTTCAATCTCGTTATTCTTCTTGAGCTTTGTTAGCTCTGAAAGGCTTAAGAGCTTTGCACTCTTTCTCTTGAACTTAACGCTTGGAATAATTCTTTAGCGCACCCCTTACGCTCCTTCAACAAGTCTAGAACTTAAGTAGTTCTCGGTCTATGCTTTCCTTACAGAGAGCTTGTGCATACATGCACTACCTCTCCTGAGCTTAACAGACTCCGTCCTCCCAGATACTTAGGTTAACTGAGTGCGTCGACGTGCACCCGTGAAAACTATGTCCAAGGTTGACGAACTCACAGTCCACTTATTTTAGCTTAAGCTACCATAGGGCTCAAGCATTTACGTGTACAAATTAGGCCATATCGTACTTTCTTAAATACACAATTTAAACAAGAATAAAGAGATATCGTATAACCATTAAGCAAACATGCACATCTCTAGGTCATTCAGAGTATATCTAATTTTATTACGAAATTACAACTCAATTTCACAAGGTATGAGAATATTTATCTATTACAAGTTGCATCCAACCAATTGACTATGGGTGTGCCTTTTCACCCAACCATAGGCTCAAAGGCATTCATTCTTAGAACTCTGGCCACCCCCGTGCCAAGCCATGATATCACTAGGGAATTTACGCCATCTCTCAGAGAAACTCTCTCTGTCACAGCGACCCTGGGAGGTTTATCAGATGCTTCCTCAACATCAAGCTTGTGTTCGCGTCCTTCAGGCCGTGTTCTTGACACTTCCTTTGGATTCACACATCTCCCTTACGGGCTTGTGCTCTCGTCCCCGTCTCGTATCTCCTCTCTTGATGTGTCTCTGTATGTATATTACCTTCCCTCCTCTGGAAGGTTTCCAACATGTCATGTTCCTTCTGTCAAAAGGGAGCTTCGATATGCAGGCCTTTGTGGTACTTCGAGCTGACATCTTGTAGTTAGACCATGCTCCCATTCATGGGGTGGTTGATAATTCAACCACTGGTCCTTTCTTCATTAATTGATTTATTTCATCTAGAGATATCATGGCTCATACTTCAAAGCTTCACCCCCAATAGTCAGTTATGGGAAGTTTAACAATAATACATTTACATTGTCCACATGTCGTAGCATGGTAATCCTATTTTATGATTAATTACAAGTTGGGGGAAATAGGGTGTTACAATTCCCTCCCCCTTAAAGGAACACTGTCCTCAATGTTCTTTCTCAAAAACACATGTCATGCCTTTCTCATTCAGTGGTTTCAGAAATATTGATCCTTCTTCTTTAGTTAGGTCATTTTTTTTTCAAACCTTTAATCTTGGTCACCTGCTTTCAATAATTCTTGGACAACAAGCATGTTAATCATAGTCTTATGCGAAAACATTGCATAAAAATTTCTAGGAAAATTTCATAATCTTAGCACAATAATTATATGCGTAGTGTGTGGATTTGTATCCACATGGTTGTTTTGTTATCCAGGCTCATTGTTTTTCCTGGACACACCCATTGGGTGCATGATCCCCATCAATAGTTTACCAAAACTATCAAGGTATCCTCTTCCTTCCGGTCACTCACCCTCCAGGCCCAGGATCAACCATCCCCTTCTCTGTTATACAGTCCCTCGAGTGATCCATCTTGCCTTGTCAAGGTTTTCTCGCACAGAAAGAATTCCAGAGACTCTATTGAGTCTTACAGTCGAGGCGTCCCTCAGATTTGCTCTGTTGAAGCATCCCTCAAGCTTGTGTTACCTCAACACAATTTATTCTAGGTGATCATGGCTTACCACGGGGTTATCATGGCTCAGCAGTAGCCATTTTTCATGCTTTTACATCTTGACAGCCTTTCGGCTCAGCGAAAGTCAGGGACGAAGGTTACTCTCCTTCTCCTGGCACAAAAATAGTTAGGGATGAAGGTTACTCTCCTTCTCCCAACTCAATCATAGATAGGGACGAAGGTTACTCTCCTTCTCCCGAGTCTGTCTCTATTTCATGTGATCGGATTATACTCTTTCTCACAGTTCGCCCTCGAACCCGAGAGCTCAGTGTCTCGTCTCTGCACTCTTCACATATCTTTCCCTTTCACCTATATCACAAGTATACATAAATTCATGAGACATCATAAATTTTAAATTCAAAAATTTTCTTGTAAATTTGTAATCCGCAGATTTCCAAATTTCACATTTTGTTTTCATATTTGTTCCGCGCAGAAACCAGATTCATAATTATGGGAATTTTCTTCCCATAGCGGTTTGGCTCAGCAAGAAATTGGTCTTCCTTATGGTCTTACAACATTGTCATATGCAAGATCCCTTTGCTTCCTGCACCTTCAACTTCAATCAGCCAAACAAATTGTTAGTTTCCCATGCACATATATTTTATTACACCTTTATAACGTCGTCACAAGCAATTTCAGAGTTTTGCATATTAAAAATCAAATTCACTTTCTCAAAAAGGGAAATACCATTCCTTGCAGTTTGGCTCAGTAGACAATCAGTCTTCATTATGGGCTTACAATACTGCCATATCCAAGACTCTTTCTTCCTGTAATTTCAACATTCCTCAGCCAAACAAATTGTTAGTTTTCATGCACATTATTTTTTTTTTCAACATCATGCATACTAACAGTCCAAGTCATTTTCATCTATTTAAGGATACAAAGCAAAAGGGAACATCATCCCTTACCTATGCATCATTTCAGCCTACCAAATTTTTCAGAATGTAATTCAGATATCAATTGACTTTAGTGAATGTGCCAACATTCGTGGCCACCTTCATACCCAATACACCCTTGCATTGATTTTCAAGTTTCCCACACTTTACGACATGTACTTTGCCATGGTGTGTTGGAGATTAGCCAAGCTTTTCACCATATGGATTATTCATTCTCATTCATTGTTGTAGCAAAACTATGCTTCCGGCTACCGGATGATCACGATCCCAAATCAGTACACATTAGACTCAAAAGTTTCACATGCATGCATTTAAGCATTCTTCCTTTATTAATAACCAGGGTGCCAACACTCATGGCCACCCATTGTCGCATAAAGAGGAAAGTATATACGGGTGGCCATGTATGATGTACTTAACCATATTCATAATCCTAAACCTTCCTGTAGCGGTCATAGGTGTGTTTCATAGCCCACCTACATCTCTAATTTTAAGATCAGTCAACTAAGGATTGTTCACAATCCTTCTCATGTGATTCTCAAAGGCATAATCATTTGCCTCTTATTATGACAACAGAGCATCTTTTCTCATTTACCCTCTTTATCTAATTATATTAGTATTTCCTGAGGAAAGGGAATACATTCCCCCTCAAGCTATTATTTGGAACAGAACTTTCATGACTCTTCGGAATGGAGTCAGTCATGCATCCATAGTATTCATTTATTCTGGACAAGAGCAATTCTTGCTTTATATTTCACTCATCAGGGCAACCCTATTGTATTTATAACTATACTCTTACATCATACATGTGCATCACTTGCATGCTCAATATCATTCATACCTAACTGGTATTAATATCAGATTTCATATTAGGAAACTCTGCAATGCATTAAACCCATGCACTCAAGCATAATTAAACACAGATAAGTATTCATCATGCTAGTTTATTGCTTGCACTTTTTCCATGTCATTCACACACATGGACATATATGGCTTCTATATCCTTTTCCCAAGGATCTTCCAATCATCCTTATGATCATATATACACATTCGTGTATAAGTATCTCTTGCATCTTTTTACCTCATGCATTCACTTGATAGTTTAATTTCCTCATTAGTGTCCTTTAGTTTGAGATTTCAGTCACTTACAAGACTAATATCACATTCATATCTCATATTGATGTTGCATTTTCTCAAGGAAATAACCAGCCAAGGTCACTTTCCTCTTTATGCGACAATGTCTAGCAAGAAAACCTTCTTGCCTCAGCGTCCATAGGGTTTTACCCATCTCACTTTTCTCTGGTCATGAGGAGTTATATACTCCAATTTTAATATAGAGCAGTAACTATAACTGCCAGGGATCCTACCTGATCCTATCATATTCCTTTAAGCCCACAAAGGTATTAACCATTATATAATCTACCATCATCAGTGCCTGAAGTTCCAACTGCCCATGCTTAGAAGCAATGTTACCAGGTCATCCGTCATTCGGGCTTCAGCTGCTCTTGACAGAACCCTGCCACCTTCAGCTATCCACATTCAAGTCTTATTATAAATTTTAATTAGCATATCCCTACTCCTGTAAGAGTAGTTATCACTTTGACAAACGGATAAAGAAATTATTCTGCTGAAATTCAACAAGAATTCCCAAAATCACAAGTTCAATCTGCAATCCTTCTCCTCAAGGAATAAATGTAGATAACAACTCCTTACGCGACTCGTACATGAGCCCAAGCAAACCAAGTGTTGTAACCATGCTCTGATACCAATTTGAAACACACCCACGACGAGGCATAAAAAAATTTTGCTTTTCTTAAAGGACAGATTCTTCATTCATTGTTTCTAATTTGGAAAGTCGGGGAACTAGTGCGACCTCCCGGTCAAGGATCTCTGACTTTGAAGCCAAACGACTCTCTGAGACCCTGATGGTCTCGCTCTGTAATTAAACGCAGACCCTTTCGACATCCGAGTGCAGGTCTAATGGTACCCGCGAGCTTCCCTTCGTGCTTGGGGAATCTCTGAGTTTGGGCGCTAGCCCCTTTTCTGATAAGCCCCTCCTTGAGGTGACCTTGGGCGATAACCTCACGTAAACACACAATTGTGGGCACGGCCAAAGGCGGTTTGAAACCAAACTACGTTTCGGCCCGCAATTCTCCTCAAGCCTCCACGTGTCCATTCTTCAAAATCGTGGTTTGGATTGCGGCCCACCCTCAACATTTTAAAGTTCACGCATCTTCGATCCCCGCAATGCTACGGGACCGTCGATCTCATGATCTTGACGGTGCCTCTGAATTGACGACTCAGATCTATCCCTTTCAAGGTTGTGGATCAGATTTGTCCTCTTTCAAATCAACAGCGGTGATTTGTTTCAGAATTCCGGACTTCGGAATTCTCAAGTCTCAAACTTTCCTTTCTTTTGTACGTCAATCTTCCGAAATCGATGATTTGCGGACACCTGTCATTCTCAATCAGCGGCTCTGTCTCTACTTCGGGGGTTTGACCTTTCAACTAGATCAACGGTCCTGCAGCCTTTTTCTCGATCAACGGTCAAGATTTCCTTTGAGTCTCCGGACTTCTGAGATCTCAAATCTCAAATTTCACTTCCCCTCGAAGTAAGTGAATTATTGTCGCGTGTCCACTTGAATCGGACGGTTGAGGCTTGCTTCGGGTCTTTACCCGAAATCTACAGATGTATGCCACCTGTCCTCTTGATCTGATGGCTATGAATTACTTCGAGACTTTACCCGGAATCCACCGATCTACGCCATGTCTCTTCTGGATCAGACGATCCAGATTCACCTCGAACGATCCAACACTTGATATTTACTTTGGACGATCTGACAACTGAGATATACTTCGGATGATCGGACGGTTGAGATTTACTTTGGCTCTTCGGCTCTCCGGACTTCGGAAGTCTCAAATCTCAACTGAAAACTCTCGAACATATTTCTCCAGAGTCCACGATCCGTCGTCACGCGTCCCTCTGGATCTGGCGGTCCAAATTCACTTCGGGTCTTCGGGGTTCGAGAATCTCAATTCTCAACTGAAACCCCAGTGCGATTCACCCGGAGCTCGTGATCTATTAACGCGTGTCCTCTCTAAATCAACGGCCCTTGTCTCCTTCGGGACTTCAAACTTCGGAGATCTCAAATCTCAGTTTTCCTCACTCTTTGTTTCTTTCCGAACGGTTTTACCCAGAGTCTGTGATCTGATGACATGTGTCCTCCCGCAGATCGATGGTTCCCGGCTACTTCGGTTGTTCGGGCTTTGGCGATTTATAACTCTTCTCCTTCACATTCTCCCGGAGTGCTTCCACCCGAAATTCACGATCTGTCACCATGTACCCTCTGGATCTAACGGTCCAGATTCTCTTTGGCTCTTCGGCTCTTCGGGAGTTTCAGACTCCTATGCACTCGTTTCTCTCCGGAGTGATTTCACCCGAATACAACAGATTTCTGCCACGCGTCCCTCTAGATCTAACAGTCCAGGTTCACTTCGGGACTTCGGCGTTCGAGTGATCCGAACACTCCAACAATCCGTCCTCCTGGAGTACATTCTTCCGGAGTCAAAGATTGTGCGCCACGCGTCCTTCCTGATCAACGGTCTTGGTTTACTTCGGGATTTTGGCGTTCAGGAGTTTCTACCTTTCCACACTCACTTTCTCCCGAAAGGCTTTCACCCAGAGTTAATGATCTACCGATGCATGTCTCCAACTAATCGACGACTACAGATCACTTCAAAGCTTCGTGCTTCGAGAGTTTCAAGTACTCACCAACGCAAACCTCCAGAGTGCAATCCTCCTAGAGTGTCAGATCTCTGGACACACATCCTCTACTATCAACGGTCAAGATGAACTCCGGCACTTCGGCCTTCAGGAGTTCTCGCCTCTTGCCACAAGCTTTCCTACGAAGTGACTTTTCTCCGAAGTGGTAGAAATTTTGACACCCATCCTCAAAGATCAACGGCTCAGGCGAACTCCGGCCTTCGGGAGGTTGACTCACTCCTCGATTGAAATCTCCTGGAGTTGGTCAGCGTCAGGCTGACTACCTCATAGATCTGACGGTCGGGATGGCTCCCGGGCATCCTCAGATCTAAGGCCCAGATTAACTTCGGGACTTCGGGACTTTAGGGATTTTACCTCCCGTACGACGAACTTGCTCAATTCGTCGAACTCGCGAAGTCCGAAGGACTCAAGGGGTTAACTCTCGCGCTCCTTCTCGTATCCAACGGTCACAATGGACCTTGGCTCTTCCCAAACAGATCTCATTCATTCACCTTCCAAACAAAGGAACCTTCCCTTTTGATACTTCAATCTCGCTATTATTCCTGAGCTTTGTTAGCTCTGAAAGGCTTAAGAGCTTTGTGCTCTTTCTCTTGAACTTAACGCTTGAAAGAATTCTTCCGCGCACCCCTTACGCTCCTTCAACAAGTCTAGAACTTAAGAAGTTCTCGGTCTCTACCTGCCTCGCAGAGAGCCTGTGCATACATGCACTACCTCGCATGAGCTTAACAAACTCTGTCCTCCTGGATACTTAGGGCAACTGGGTGCGTCGATGTGCACCCGTGAAAACTGTGTCCAAGGTTGACGAACTCACAGTCCACTTATTTTAGCTTAAGCTACCACAGGGCTCAAGCATTTACGTGTACAAATCAGGTCATATTGTACTTGCTTAAATACACAATTTAAAAAAGAACAAAGAGATACAGTATAACCATTAAGCAAACATGCACATCTCTGGGTCATTCACAGTATATCTAATTTTATTACGAAATTACAGCTCAATTTCACAGGGTATGAGAATACTTATCTATTACACGTTGCATCCAACCAATTGACTGTGGGTATGCGCCTTTCCACCCAACCATAGGCTCAGAGGCATTCATTCTTAGTACTTTGGCCACCCCCATTCCAAGCCATGATATCACTAGGGAATTTACACCATCTCTCAGAGAAACTCTCTGTCACAGCAACCCTACGAGGTTTATCAGATGCTTCCTCAACATCAAGCTCGCGTTCGGGTCCTTCAGGCCATGTTCTTGACACTTCCTTTGGATTCGCACATCTCCCTTACGGGCTTGTGCTCTCGTCCCCCATCTCGTATCTCCTCTCTTGTTGTGTCTTTGTATGTATCTTACATTCCCTCCTCTGGAAGGTTTCTGACCTGTCATGTTCCTTCTGTCAAAAGGGAGCTCGGGTCTGCAGGTCTTTGTGGTACTTCGAGCTGGCATCCTGCAGTTAGACCATGCTCCCATTCATGGGGATGGTTGATAATTCAACCACTTGTCCTTTCTTCATTAACTGATTTCTTTCCTCTAGAGATATCATGGCTCGTACTTCAAGGCTTCACCCCCAACAATCAGGTATAGGGAGTTTAACAATAATACATTTGCGTTGTCCACATGTCGTAGCATGGTAATCTTATTTTATGATTAATTACAAGTTGGGGGAAACAGGGTGTTACACATCCAAAGGCATTCTCCAATGGAGAAACACGCATCAAAATATGTAGACAAATATCCCAAATGATGAAATGTTGCCACATGTGCAATAGTGCAATGAAACACATCACCAAACATGTGAAAAAAAAGGTATCATATGGATTTCTACAACTATCTCTCCTATGTATGACAAAGAAAACGATGCTCAAACCATATTTTTGCTACAATGCTCATGACTCGTACCAAACTCCCAAAGTTCCCATCTCCTGGTACAATGTTTTTGAAAAGAATGCATCCGGAAATTTAAAATAAACCATGCATCTTTAGGCGACAACAGTAAAAAATCCAGTGATCACCTACAAGGAGAGAGAAAAACGCTTCTTGATTAAAAAGAAGCCAAATCAGAGAATGTGGCAAGAAGAAGATAGTGAGGCTTTGAAGCCTAGGATATTTACAAGGATTGTGTCAAAAACATAGGAGAAAGAGGTAAACTTGACAATTTAATACTTATGAGAAATTATAAAATCTTCTTAAGAAGCTAGTAATAGTAAGAAATGGAGTAATGCAATGGATGTGGTGTTTGTCGCATTGTAAAAAAGTAAAACCTCGAAGTTGGTCCAATAACCTAAGGAGAAGACTCCCATTGGTTGCAAGTAGGTTTTTAAAATGAATTATACAACAGATGGCTCCATTGACAAACACAAGGCTAGGTTGGTAGCAAAGGGGTGCACATAACAAAAAGAGGTTGATTTTGACGAGACTTTTTCCCCAATGGAAAAAATGACCATAGTTATGATGGTTCTAGCATTGGCAACACAAGTTGGTTGGAGCATCCACCAAATGGATGTGAAGAGTGTGTTTTTTAATGGAGTCCTCAAGAAGGAGGTGTACATGACTCAACCAAAAATATTTGAGTTAAATGAGTGATTGGTTTGTTGGTTTGTAAGTATTATACGGCTTGATAGCACAAAGGGCATGGTCTGTGAAAAAAGATGAGCATATGAAATCAAGCAATTTTCAGATGCAATAAATCCAAATTTGTACATCAAAAGGCGCAGTAATAGCACCAATATTCATGTTTATGTAGACAATCTCATAATCATGGAGAGTGATTTAAGTGCAATTGATGAAATAAAATAGGATTTAAAGCAACTTTCGAGTTAAGGAATTTGGGGCTTCTACATCACTATCTAGAATTTGAACTATTGCATAAGAATGAGAGCATCTTAATCTCTCAAACGAAGTATGCAAAAGAATTAGTTAAGAAATTAAAGATGTAAGATTGCAAGAGATCTATAATACGAACTGAGACAAAGTTGAAGATATCAACAAAGGACCCTAGAAAAGTAGATGAAACCGTGTAGAGATTGTTGGTAGTAAGTCTGATTTGTCTTATGTATACCAAGTAAGAGATGAGTATTGTAGTAAGTCTTGCTACCATATTCATGATTTCACTGAGATTTATGAATTGGAATGTTGCAAAGAGGACACTGAAGTATGTACGAGGGTCGTTGGATTCTAGTGTTGAGTTTGTCAAGGATGAAAGGTTTAGTTTAACAAGTTTTACAAATTCAAATTGTGCAAGACCACTAAATGACAAGTTTATTTCTAGCTATGTATTCAACTTGGGCTTCCAGCAATTTTGCAAACTAGTAAGAAGCATATACAATTGCACTATCGTCCATAGAACAAATGATAAAGTTGCGGTAGGAGTTGCATGTAACGCATTACGACTTAGTAGGATCCTTGAGAATAAAGAGTCCAATAGAGTGGAATGACCCACCTTGCACTATGATAACCATGATATTGAAATAGATAAAAAAAAAATACAGTTTTCCACTTGAAAACAAAGCATGTAGAATTTCTTCACCAGCTCATCAGGGAAAGTTCAAAAAAGGGGGATTGAACTTTTGTAATGTTCTCCTACATAACAACATGCTTAAGTAAGTATTCACCAAGCTTTTGTCTTAAGATAATTTGTAAAACTTCGAGACAAACTTGATGAATTGGTCATGAAAAGGGGATGATAGAATATAATGATCAATGCGTTCTCTGTACATGTCATAAATAAAAGTCAAGTGTTAAACCTAAGTAAAAGTGATTGTAAATGCAACTTAAGCAAAAAGTTATTATGTCAATTATATGTTGAAACACATTCCCATATGCTTTGGGAGTGTTCATCGGGGAAAGTTCAAAAAGGGGGGATTGAACTTTTGTAATGTTCTCCTACAGAACAACGTGCTTAAGTATGTATTCACCAAGCTTTTGTCTAAAGATAATTTGTAAAACTTCGAGACAAACTTGATGAATTGGTCATGAAAGGGGGATGATAGAATATAATGATCAATGTGTTCTCTGTACATGTCATAAATAAAAGTCAAGTGTTAAACCTAAGTAAAAGTTCAAAAAAGGGGGATTGAACTTTTGTAATGTTCTCCTACAGAACAACCTGCTTAAGTATGTATTCACCGAGCTTTTGTCTAAAGACAATTTGTAAAACTTCGAGACAAACTTGATGAATTGGTCATGAAAGGGGGATGATAGAATATAATGATCAATGCGTTCTCTGTATATGTCATAAATAAAAGTCAAGTGTTAAACCTAAGCAAAGTAAAAGTGATTGTAAATGCAACTTAAGCAAAAAGTTATTATGTCAATTATATGTCGAAACACACTCCCATATGCTTTGGGAGTCATATCAATGATGTCCAAACTATGATAACCATGGTATTAAAGCTGGTAAAAAATCTAGTTTTCCACTTGAAGAACAAAGCATGTAGAAATTCTTTACCAAAGCATGTAGATATTCTTCACCAAAGCATCCAAGGAAAAGTTCAAGAAAGGGGGATTGAACTTTTGTAATGTTCTCCTAAGGAACAAAGGGGGATTGAACTTTTGTCATGTTCTCCTAAGGAACAACGTGCTTAAGCATGTATTCACAAAGCTTTTGTCTAAAGATAATTTGTAAAATCCCGTAACCAACTTGGTGTAAACGTTAATGAATTGGTCGTCGAAGAGAGGATGATCGAATATAATGACCAATGTTAACCTCTACACGTATGTAAAAAATAAAAGTAAAGTGTTAAACCTAATTATAAGTAAATGTAACTTATGCGAAAAATTATTGTGTCAAGACGCACTCTGTATGTTTTTCGAGATATATCAATGATGTCCAAATATGTACTTAAGTATCTCTTCTCTAATGAAAAATAGATCTCACATAATGCATTTTCTCTATCTAAAATATTTTGTCACTAGTTTGGTAAATAGTCACCATATCAATGTTGGGTTCAATTTCATCATCTAAAACCAACATCTTCTGACAACCAGAAAAAGCTTTTAGAGGGGGGAATAAGAGAACAATGTCGGCAAGCATGAAACATCCAAGGAAGTTGATATTAGTAAGAAAATGGACAAGTTCACTAGCAAGCTTCTAATTTTCATAACGAAATATTTTAGGAATGGGATTAAAGGGAAGCGTACAAATTCCCAAACTACCTACACAAGCCCATCATTGACTACAAACCAAAGCAAAGGAATGTACACATGTATCAAATAAACTAAAATACCCATACTTTTCATTTCAAAGGAGATATGGAAACATGAACTAAAATACCCATACTTTTAATTTCAAAGGAGATATGGAAACATGAAATTTAGACAAAACCAGCCACAGAAGCATGCYTTTTTTTTTTAATCTTGTGCGCTCAACAATTTACTTAGTACACARATTTTAATTTTTKTCTGATACTGACAAATGTTACACSGCAATTAATAAACCACCGTAAAATGAGACTGACATGTCACCGTGGAACACGTAACAGCAAAATATGAGTAAAATAAGGTAAATTTGAGATACAACAGTTGCATTAATCATCTTCAGCGGTTGCTATTTGACAGTCTTCTAATACTACAAGTTGTACAATCAAGTATAATACAATCAGGTATTGCATCACATTTATGCAGCCATGTGCCCCTTTTATTATCGTATAAGGTCCAAAACTCAAACTTCAGTCAGGGCGACCTTTTGATATGACACAAGGTATCTCCTTGCCTAAACGTTTACAGAAATTGTTATTCCTCACACTTAACAGTTGGAATAACGTGTTGGAGCTTTTTAGGAATATTAGTTATTGAGATACTACCATGAGCATGACCATCCATTAGCAGCTTCCCTATTTTCGATCTCCATTCCATGTCATCATCATCAGCCTTCCTGTCATGTACAACCCGATCACAGTAGTTCAGCAACGAGCCAAAGCCACTATTTGGAGTCCATCCATAATCCTCTAGGATGCTTGCTTCCTCTGAAGTCAGGTCCTCACCAATCTATGGCATGCAACAAAATAAGAATAATCAGAACAGTATATGGAATATAGAACAGATCACATCAACCCTTCCCACTCAGCATGCATAGAAATTGTAACAAAAAAGCCTATGCCATAACTTTAACCAATCACCAGTAACACCAACATAGATCCATCTTAATTCCAGATCTATCAAGCTTACCGAGAGGGATCAAATCTCTTGGAGTCTAAAATTTTTTATCATTTAAGATGGATTTAGGCTAAGATGAAGGGTAACAATATTTCTATGTCAATAGCATATTTATAGTATTTCTAATTTGCATAAATCTGGATCTCTCATTTTATCTCTATATAGCAGTTTTTATATTAGGTGTACATTTCAGATCTCTCTTTCATATACATAGGTATTATTCAGTGTTGCAAACATCGGCATCGGCAAAATATCACCGAGGGTCTGAAAACGAAAATATCAGCAACATCAGGGAAAATATTGGAAAATGTCGTAAGAATGAAAAAAATACAAAACTATTCTTTTTTTTTCAATTTTTTAAATATCTAAAGCATCAACAACATCAAATAAATGCATTTCCACATAAATATGAAAAGAGAACTGATATATAAAATGTGTAAGATGTCTAGTAAACTACATCACAGATCAACACTGAATCATGTCCTTACTCTAAAGCCTCAAAATATCATCAAAAAATATATAAATGCATCTCATCATCATGAGTCATCTACAATGAAATCAGATAAATAAACTTATGATTTCCTCTACCCCTTTTACGGGAAAAGGTGGTCGCTCTAGAAATGGATTTTGCTTTAGAGGAAGAAGGCCATGAGGCTGGCATTGGACTATGATGTCCTGTAGAAGAAGCAGAAGCTAGACTCTGGTTTCCTCTATTGGTGCTACTGCCAAGTACAACTTGCTCTGTCGGAGTCCGTGAAGATATATTCATGTCCATCCATATGAATCCAAACCATTATACACAAATGTGCAAAATTTCTCATGTAAATAGCAAGGATGCATATAACCAAAATAGCACTGACTGCAATCCATCTCTGAACCAAAATACATCAACAAAGGGGCTGTAAATGGCCTCTAGAGTCCAAAAAAAACATGCTACAACAAATAACTACATATCAAAATCATCTCCTATATTAGGATCTTCACCATCAGTGTCACCCTTTAAGCATTAAAATAAGATAGAAAAAACTTAACATGCCTAATAAGTGATTTTACTTGAGTGAAGGGTACATTTTTACTAGGGTCATGACAAAAGATTTCAACAATCAATGCCACCAACATCGAGGTACATAGAGGGCTTGGTGCTCTTGTCTTAATGCTAGTTCCATACCCTCATACACGATAGAATCTAGTGGAAATGTTGCAATACTGCCAATCTTGAAATCCTGAAAACCATTAAGTCTGCTGAATTTTGAATGGGACCTAAAATTCTACTTTCTCCATATGAAGTCCAATGAGGTTGGAACCACTCTCAAACATCCTGAAACAATTAATGGTAATGTTAAAAATTTAAGTAAAATGATGAAAATGAAAGATAGAGGAGAATGTCACTTTTAATGAAAGATAGAGGAGAATGTCACTTTTACAATGAAAGATAGAGGAGAATGTCACTTTTAATATTACCATTAATTAGTAGATTACTAGCCTCTTTTGTTTGCAAAATGACCAAAAAAAAACTAAGTTTTCATCTCTTGCTTGCCTCCTACTCCTTTGCTCTCCAAACCCCACACTTTGCTTGCAAAATGACACTTTAAAACCCAAAAATCAACTTTTAATTCATCACTTTCCGTGGCCCTGCGACATTTTCAATCAACTCGCGATATTATTGCGCTATTTTCAAAAATATCGCGATATTATCACCAGAGGAAAATATCGCGATATTATCACCAGAGGAAAATATCGCGATATTTTTGGGCGATAATATCGTCGACCCTCAAAACGACGATAATATTGCAATGTCGGCAATATTATCACAATGTTGGTAACATTGGTATTTTTATCTCTATTTATATCTATATTTGACTCACATATAATATTATTTTTATTTGTTATAAGTAATATATATTTTTTTAAGCCAACATGTAAGCGTTACCCACGTACGTGACAACATCTCCATCATACCAGGCTGTTTGCACCTCGCTACTCTCAGTGCAGCAAGAAGGTCCCAATCCATAGTTTTTAAATCAATCAATATCCACAAAAACAGTGGACACTCTTGAACTATATCAAAAAACTAAGTGTGCCCAGCAATAATATTTCAGTGAGCAATGTACCAAATTATTTCCTCAGTGCACATCAAGGCAAACAAAGAGGTTATCAAATCTTGAATAACAATTAACTTTCTTTAAATGCATATAAGTCCATCTAACTCTTACCCTCTTTACAAAGTTTATTTTTATGTCATATTCCCCATACTAGAGGATTATAAATCATGCTAGTGGAGTACGATGTATTAAATCCATTTGTCATATCAACTCTCAAAGTCTAGTTACTCGTCACTATTGTACAAGTTTTTCAAGGTTCATCACCACCATATCAATTAATAAAATTGTCCAGGCTTAATATAAGAAGTTTAGCTGGAGTAAGTGGTCTTCTTGATCATTGCACCATCAAATCTCTTGAGAGTTATCAACACTCGGTTTCCCCATCTACAGGTTTAAACTTCATTCATTGAAACACTTGAAATAAGATGCAACAAAACTGATCAAAACATAATGGATATTCATTAGTTGTTTTCAGCAAACTTTTGGTATTATCACCCTGCACCTCAAATATTTAATCAAAATGCAATTGAAGTAGTTACAAAGGGTCACCACTCATCACTTGTCAAAACCTGATTATTTAACTTTTCAGACCTTGGGGATTTTAAGAAATTGAGCATACCTAACTCATGTAAGAAAGATATCCATTTGACTTAATGCACTTAAGAATGCTGTCGTACCAGAAATAATTGTCAAATATGTTTTACTACATGAACTATTCTCAGAAAATATGGATCTTACACACAGTTTTTAAGTATTCAGAACTACAAGAACAAGCATAGTGGATATTTGGATGTAAGGGTGCTTCGTTGACTCTAGTTTCAATAAACATCCTTGTGTGAAAGTTGCTTGGTGATCAGATTCGTACATGCTTCAGTATTTACTATTCCTATACTAATTCATATCAAATTTGTTGGTTGATTTGCACCACAATCTGATGCATATCAACATCCATCCAGATTCCATACACAAGTTGTTAGGTGGGAAATGTTACCTATTTCACTTCCCACTTTGAGAATCAAGGTATTATCCTTCCCCTCATGGGTGTTGAGATCAGTATTAGCTTTAATCCTATAAATTCACAACCTTGTTTATTGCATGGCAAATGCTTCTGATACATGAATATAACTGTGGTAATCTTTATGGTTTCAATGGGGTAATCATTGATATATTGCTAGCCCCTTTTAAATGAGGGGATTTTCCTCCCTTTTATTTGTAGATGCTTCCGTTCAACACGTGCAAGCAGCAACTTCCTGTTGTTTTTCTTCATATGAGATATGATTGATATGTTATTACAATGATGAGTGTTCCATATATAGAGAACATATGGTGTCCATCCATGAAAGGATGCGTCCCTTGGATAATCGATACCTATTTATTATTATCATTTACTTATTATATATAGTATTTAATAATCAATAATTATATTACTAATTATTAATCTAAGAGAATGTTTTCCCGATGTTGTCCAAACATCAACACTCCTTCTCAAAGAGGGAGACATTCTGCATCATGCCAAGCTTGTCTCTAAAGTATAAAAACTTCACCCTAGACTCATGACAATTGTCTGACAGTCTTGGGAGACGTCTCTCTCCCACCTGAACCGCTGAGAACTCCTTTTGTGGCTCTCCCTCTGAGCCAATTGACTCTCTTTGAGATCAGGCTCACTCTGGGTCCGCATGTAATAGCATATAGCATCTTAAGTCTTTATCATTCCTTGTCAAATCACCATGACTAGGACAAAGACCACACCAAGATCTTTCACCACAGGCACACACCTATGAGTGCATGTCAGCCTGATGCTAACTGACACGTGGAAAGTACTTCAAGCACCTCGAGTCCATATTATTCCTTGTCATGATCAAGGAAGGACTACGCATGGGCCCATTTACCACAAGTGCACCTTTATGATAAATGTATCCTATCTCCCTTGGTCTGCAGCCCAATCTAGGAGAAGGTCCGCTCGATGCTAAAACATCAACACTCCCTCTTAGCTAGGGAGGTATCTTTCCACAGTAATACACAACTACTATCCAATGGTATACAACCACTGCTAGTAGCACGCTGCTACTGTCTAGTGACACACAGTCACTGCCGGTGGTACACAACCATTGTAGTAAGTACACAGCTACTGTCCAGAGACACACAGTCTCCGCCAATGATACACAACCATTGTAGTAGCAAAAGGTATGTCACACATGGCACTCCCATGTGGACTTCTAGAGGCTACTCCCTCTAGAAACACTAGGGTCAACTCCCCATAGTGTGTGACATCAAGATAAAATCCTTTGACATGTCCTCATGTGCTCTCCACAAGGGGCGTGTCCTCATGTGCTCTCCACAAGGGACATTGGGCTATAAGCCCAAACCCACTTATCCCTTCTCGGATAAGTGTCCTCACAGATCAACTCAACTCGGTTCATAGAGGAGTACGATCTAGAGAATGTCTGTCACACATGGAACTCCCATGTGGACCTCTAGAAGCTACTCCCTCTAGAAACACTAGGGTCAACTCCCCATAGTGTGGGACGTCAAGGTCAACTCCCTTGACATGTCCTCATGTGCTCTCCACATGGGACGTGTCATCATGTGCTCTCCACAAGGGACGTTGGGCTATCCCTTCTCGGATAAGTGTCCTCA
>ML811228.1:314565-330860 GCA_009831015.1 Picea engelmannii | reverse complement strand
GCTTAATATAAGAAGTTTAGCTGGAGTAAGTGGTCTTCTTGATCATTGCACCATCAAATCTCTTGAGAGTTATCAACACTCGGTTTCCCCATCTACAGGTTTAAACTTCATTCATTGAAACACTTGAAATAAGATGCAACAAAACTGATCAAAACATAATGGATATTCATTAGTTGTTTTCAGCAAACTTTTGGTATTATCACCCTGCACCTCAAATATTTAATCAAAATGCAATTGAAGTAGTTACAAAGGGTCACCACTCATCACTTGTCAAAACCTGATTATTTAACTTTTCAGACCTTGGGGATTTTAAGAAATTGAGCATACCTAACTCATGTAAGAAAGATATCCATTTGACTTAATGCACTTAAGAATGCTGTCGTACCAGAAATAATTGTCAAATATGTTTTACTACATGAACTATTCTCAGAAAATATGGATCTTACACACAGTTTTTAAGTATTCAGAACTACAAGAACAAGCATAGTGGATATTTGGATGTAAGGGTGCTTCGTTGACTCTAGTTTCAATAAACATCCTTGTGTGAAAGTTGCTTGGTGATCAGATTCGTACATGCTTCAGTATTTACTATTCCTATACTAATTCATATCAAATTTGTTGGTTGATTTGCACCACAATCTGATGCATATCAACATCCATCCAGATTCCATACACAAGTTGTTAGGTGGGAAATGTTACCTATTTCACTTCCCACTTTGAGAATCAAGGTATTATCCTTCCCCTCATGGGTGTTGAGATCAGTATTAGCTTTAATCCTATAAATTCACAACCTTGTTTATTGCATGGCAAATGCTTCTGATACATGAATATAACTGTGGTAATCTTTATGGTTTCAATGGGGTAATCATTGATATATTGCTAGCCCCTTTTAAATGAGGGGATTTTCCTCCCTTTTATTTGTAGATGCTTCCGTTCAACACGTGCAAGCAGCAACTTCCTGTTGTTTTTCTTCATATGAGATATGATTGATATGTTATTACAATGATGAGTGTTCCATATATAGAGAACATATGGTGTCCATCCATGAAAGGATGCGTCCCTTGGATAATCGATACCTATTTATTATTATCATTTACTTATTATATATAGTATTTAATAATCAATAATTATATTACTAATTATTAATCTAAGAGAATGTTTTCCCGATGTTGTCCAAACATCAACACTCCTTCTCAAAGAGGGAGACATTCTGCATCATGCCAAGCTTGTCTCTAAAGTATAAAAACTTCACCCTAGACTCATGACAATTGTCTGACAGTCTTGGGAGACGTCTCTCTCCCACCTGAACCGCTGAGAACTCCTTTTGTGGCTCTCCCTCTGAGCCAATTGACTCTCTTTGAGATCAGGCTCACTCTGGGTCCGCATGTAATAGCATATAGCATCTTAAGTCTTTATCATTCCTTGTCAAATCACCATGACTAGGACAAAGACCACACCAAGATCTTTCACCACAGGCACACACCTATGAGTGCATGTCAGCCTGATGCTAACTGACACGTGGAAAGTACTTCAAGCACCTCGAGTCCATATTATTCCTTGTCATGATCAAGGAAGGACTACGCATGGGCCCATTTACCACAAGTGCACCTTTATGATAAATGTATCCTATCTCCCTTGGTCTGCAGCCCAATCTAGGAGAAGGTCCGCTCGATGCTAAAACATCAACACTCCCTCTTAGCTAGGGAGGTATCTTTCCACAGTAATACACAACTACTATCCAATGGTATACAACCACTGCTAGTAGCACGCTGCTACTGTCTAGTGACACACAGTCACTGCCGGTGGTACACAACCATTGTAGTAAGTACACAGCTACTGTCCAGAGACACACAGTCTCCGCCAATGATACACAACCATTGTAGTAGCAAAAGGTATGTCACACATGGCACTCCCATGTGGACTTCTAGAGGCTACTCCCTCTAGAAACACTAGGGTCAACTCCCCATAGTGTGTGACATCAAGATAAAATCCTTTGACATGTCCTCATGTGCTCTCCACAAGGGGCGTGTCCTCATGTGCTCTCCACAAGGGACATTGGGCTATAAGCCCAAACCCACTTATCCCTTCTCGGATAAGTGTCCTCACAGATCAACTCAACTCGGTTCATAGAGGAGTACGATCTAGAGAATGTCTGTCACACATGGAACTCCCATGTGGACCTCTAGAAGCTACTCCCTCTAGAAACACTAGGGTCAACTCCCCATAGTGTGGGACGTCAAGGTCAACTCCCTTGACATGTCCTCATGTGCTCTCCACATGGGACGTGTCATCATGTGCTCTCCACAAGGGACGTTGGGCTATCCCTTCTCGGATAAGTGTCCTCACAGATCAACACACTTATCCCTTCTCGGATAAGCCCAAGCCCACTTATCCCTTCTCAGATAAGTGTCCTCACTGATCAACTCAACTCAGTCACAGAGGAGTACGATCTGGAGAATGTCTCAAGAAGCTACAAACATCAACAATCCCTCTCAGCGAGGGAGGCATTCTTTGCCACGCCAAATCTGTCACGAAAGTACTCGAACTTCGTCCTGGTTTGGTAAGAACATCAGCAACCTGCTCATATGTAGGAAGGTATTGCACCATTACTTCCTTCCTCTGCACCATGTCTCGGAATAACAGTGGAATCCAGCACATGTCAAAATAAATCTGCAAGGAGCGAAGCCACACTGTTTCGCGCACTGCCACACGCGATGCAATGTACTCTGCTTCTGCGGTGCTCAAGGCCACAGAAGTTTGTTTCCTGCTACACCAAGAAACCATGGAAGATCCCAAAGTGAAGCAAACCCAGAGGTGCTCTTCCTGTCCACTGCCCTCCCTGCCCAATCAGAGTCAGTATATCCCTGCAATCTCATGTCAATACTGAAAGTATATCTCAAACCATGTCCAACTGTGCCTCGCAGGTATCTCAACACATGTTTCGCAGCAATCCAGTGTGTCTGTCTTCGCTGACTCATAAACTGGCTAAGTGTACTCACTACATAACAAATACATGTTCTGGTGTTAACCAGATACATCAATGATCCAATCAGTTGTCCGTACAGAGACGGATCAATTTCGTCAGAATCGGAAGAAGATACACTTAGTTTCTTCGGATTCGTCACCATTGGTGTAGCCATGGGCTTCCAGTTCAGCATCCCAAACTTCTTCAATATCTCAACTGTGTACTTCCCCTGACTCAGGAAGATCTCATCAGTTCTCAGCCACACCTCTAGTCCTAAGAAGTAGTGCATCATACCAAGGTCCTTCATCTCAAACTCAAAGGCCAACACATACTTGCATTCAACAATAAGGCTCTCTCTACCAGTGAGGAATAAATCATCTACATAGAGGACCAAAATCAAGGACTCACCATTAACAGTCTTGTAGTACAGGCTGGGATCGAAAACACTTTTGTTGAAGCCCAAACTCATCAGGTGTCCATCAATCCTCGTATACCAAGCTCGAGGTGCATGCTTGAGTCCATACAGGGCCTTCTTCAACCTGCACACATGAGACTCCTTCTCATGTATCACGAAACCACCTGGTTGCTCGATGTATACTTCTTCCTCGATCTCTCCATTGAGAAAGGTTGTCTTCACATCCATCTAATTTATTTTCCAACCCATGGATGTTGCAGGGGCAATAATCATCCGGATAGAAGTGTATCGAGCAACAGGAGCAAATGTCTCCTCATAATCTATTCCCTCCACCTAAGATAATCCTCTAGCAACAAATCCCATTTTGTGCCTCTTGATGCTCCCGACAACTGTGTGTTTGATCTTATAGATATATTTGGAAGTCACTACAGACTTCCCCTCAGGTCTCGAAACAATATCCCACACATCATTCTTCATGATGCACTGATACTCCTCCATCATGACATCTCTCCATACTGGATGACTAGTTGCCTCCTCATAACAGGAAGGCTCAAAATGAATGATGTGGCTCATAGCTGCGGCATAGCACGAATATCTCTAAGGTCTCTTGCTCACTCAGAAGGTACCACGAGGAGTTGCATGTCCCTCTGCCTCCTGTAGAGTCTAACGAGCCCATGCAGGTCTCTTCCGACCTATTGCAATAACTCTGGGAATATTAACTGGAGCTACAGGATCAACGAGACCAATTTGATCAATAGGCTCAATTGTCTCCCTCTGAAAGGTAATGTCATCTTGGACCATATTTGACATATGGAGGTTTCCTCATGAAACCAATGTCTAAGACATATCAAGGTTCCCTCATGGAACCAATGTCTCACAAGACATATCGAGGTTTCCTTGTGAAACCAATGTCTTGGTTCCTTCCTCTCACCATCTGAGGCACGTCAGGATGAAGTCTACATTCCCCCCTACTAGTCCACACAAGAACCTCCGGGGAAAATGTCTCATGATGTTTCCTCAAACATCAACACTCCCTCTAGAGTTGGAGGTGACTCCTCCTCTGTCTCTGCTCCCTCTGACACCGAAGGTAACTCTTCCTCATTATCTGGTGGTAACTCAATCTGTGCTCCCTTTGGATGTAGTACAACCTTCTCTACTTGGATCTATCACCATAGTTGTGCTACAGTCAGTCTTAACTGGCTGTATCAATGATCACTAGAACTGTCTCTGCTATTTGGCACGGTCCCGTCCTGGGAGGTACATTGCTCCTAGAGACTTCATGTCTTTGAGCATCATGTCTGGCAATGTCTCTCCTTGATATCATATTGGAAGGTCTTGCCCTCCATGTCTACCTCTTGTGACCTTCATTATGACTCCTTCTCGGAGCTATTACATGTGACCTATCCAAAACAAGAAACAAGAACAGCAAAAAGCATCTCCTAGAAGAGATCAATTTATCTTGTGCACAACTATATACAGTGACCCTCCAAATGATACGTCTTCTACTATGACCAACACACATCCATTATATACTCAATGTCATATGGCTACCAACACACATCCATCATATACTCGATGTCATACAGCTAACCATGTTGATTTTCTAGAGTTAAATTAGACAAGCACAATTTTCCTCAAGAGGTAATTACTTCCAATGATATACGATATTACTTTAGTAAACTCTAGAACATCACTAAGTAACTCGAAAAATTTCAACTTCTTAGAAACTTCGGTCTCTTCCTTAGATCACTTCCCACGTGTGAGAGAGAAAAAATATGTGTCTATTGTTGTGTCTTTCAAGTGTTTTTTTATGGTAATATTAGATTGATCCAAAAAGACACGCCTCTTTGAAAATTAAATTAAATTTTCTTTCTTATAAATAGTTGGAGAATACCTCACGTAACTACCCAAAGATTAATTTGGTTATAATCCATCCACATAGTATTTGACTTTGTTAAATTGTTCCTCCATAAGTCATGCAATTCTTTGCATAAATATAGGTAGAAGTAAATAATAAATATGCAGTACATTCCTCATATTTAGGTAATTAGACATTTTTACTAGAAATTACTGCCCACCATAATTTATGGAATTCTTTCTATAATTTAGGTAGGAGTAAAAAGTAAATATGTTGTACAAAGAGATTGTAACAACCCCATAAATTTAACACTCCCAACATTTTACTCTACTCTCATTTTCCTAGGCCCTCCTGTGAAGGAGTCAAGCCCAATCCTGCTCTGATACCATGTTTTTCTTAATATGAGATATGATTGATATGTTATTACAATGATGAGTGTTCCATATATAGAGAACATATGGTGACCATCCATGAAAGGATGCATCCCTTGGATAATCAATAACTATTTATTATTATCATTCACTTATTATATATAGTATTTAATAATCAATAATTATATTATTAATTATTAATCTAAGAGAATGTCTTCTCGATGTTGTCCAAACATCAACACTTCCATCATGGGATATTACAATGAAGCAGATGTTTCTCACAACTCATGGAAGCCATCCTTCGTCTAAGATGCCACAATTGGGGATATCTATTCTGCTAAATTTGCCCAGGACTTGCACATGGCCCCAACCACATAAAACAGCAGGCTTACGCGACAAGACAGACCACAAGGGGTGAACATGTGAACCTTGGTGGGGAGAATAGAAACACCTCCACTTTACCAACCAACCAAGCCCTATTGATAGTTCCTCCCTTTATAATTTTAATAGTCTCATTTTGAGAGTCAATAGAAACATAAAAAAGATACTATTAATGTCCAATAGTGGCCAAAAGAAATCAAGACCTGTCCCATCTCACTCAAGGGCCTCGGGTGATAATTCTTCAGGAGCCAAAAACCCATATTGCTGGGTATGAGGTGGAGAGTGTAGTACATGCAAATGGTTTAGGTGAGTGATCAAACAAGGGTTCATAGGCAAGTCAATCTCTTGCTCTACCAAATTTCTGCAAGGTGAAGCCAATGTCAAAGACTGAAGTCAAATTTTAAGATCAAGCAGAAGTTGTCTAGCACATTTAGCCTTTCATGTATGCATTGTGAAGTTCTGACAGCTTGATTGAATCTACGCTGAAGAACTTTCTCTCTGAGTTGGCATGCATATCATCCTTGACAACTACATATACCATGCATAATCCAGAATACTTAATACAAACATTACACCATACTCAAGATTTTCAATTGAATCCCAATTTCACAGTAGTGGAATATACATGTCTTGTTTCTCACTCTGTGGGACATGATTTTTCAAGGACGTACAAGTTTAAATTCTTTTAACTGTTCAACTCCACAAGCATCCTCATGTCATTTGAGAATTTTTGTTAAAAACAAATTAAGAGATACAGTAATCATCCATTGTTTGAAAGCATGCATTCATCATAAGAGGTATTTCAGCAAGGCGGACTTAAGGAAAAATAGGTCGCTATACTAACCCTCATCACGACCAGGTTGTTTCAACTTGTAATCCTCAAGAAACTATTCCCAACTTCAACAAGCATAGACATTTAAATTATATGATTTAATTCAATATTCCCAATTTAACAAGTGAGGTTATGGAAACGCTTTAAAAAGGAACAAAACAATCAAAATATTTGCTCAATGAGAAAATTTCTGTTCTAAGGCTTTTGCGACCATTGTTTTGAGAAAATTGTTTTTAACTTAATTTCCAAAAATCTACCGAAAGAAATTTGAAGCAACAACCTGCAACTGCATAGAATGTTGATTAAATTAAGAATATGTTCACATGATAGACCTTTAGAGATGTACAATATCACAAGCAAACTACTCACAAGTTGTAAAAGGATGACAACTCTAAATATTGAGGACATGGCAGACATCTTACCTCCAGAGGCTTGTTTTCAAGAAGAGCAGTTCTGCTACAGATGGCAACACTCATTACAGTGACCAATCGTCCCACCTGCCACTTGATTGGCAGAGATTGCACCAGTTCAAAGAAGTATGTGGCATAACCATATTCTGGACGCTCCAAGACTATTCTGCACCATAGAGATATGAATTAGATGTTTAAAATACCAACATGAAATAATAGACAAAGCAGTAATGCCAGGAAAAAGATGTCCAATAATAAATGAGGTCACCTATTATGTCTCTCAAATACAAATACAAATGACTGAAGCTGTCGACACCAACCCCATTCAACAGGCCACTTACGCAGCTGTAAAGATCGGGTCTGGAAATTTAACAAACAAACTTAAGTTGATTGCAGTTAACAGGAATGGCATATGCCTGACAGATCTGAATGTACTAGAATGGCAATTCTACATTCCAAAGAAACTACTTCTGATTAGATGAACTACATGTACCTGTTCAATCAACGAAAAAAGACAAGCCAAGCAATATGTAGGCTTGTTGGCCACTATCTGTCGTGTGCGACCCATCTTAACCAAACCAGAAGGCCGTCCCCATAGCTGAAAGAAAGTCCATAAAATTGCCATGTCTCCCCCGATATTAGTGAAGGCAACACAAATCATACTCATTGGCTTCGTATTAAAGCTAGAAAAAATAGAACACAGTCCCCAATGCCAGGCAGAGAAAACAAAATTGAACAAAACAAATTTCAGGTGATGTTAGTTTCATAGAAGAAAACAAATGAAGTATTTCTATCACAACAGGCTTCCTGAAATCGTTCCATTAAGAAGAGAGTTAAAATAATCTCACAACTTGTACCAATATGCACAAACCGAAAAAGTCGAAACCGGAATGCAGGAAATGCTGTTTCATACGTGGATTTGGATTGTAGCCATATTCTGACAGCTTTCAACTTTGCCAACACTAGAAGCATCACAACATCATTAAGAATCCAATAAACTGACCTTATCAATGACATTTTCAAGTTCTTTGAAATTATCTTCTTCAGCAGCCAACCCTAACAAATCTCCATTCACCAAGTCACCATAAAGCTTGATTTCATCCATAAAACCTTTTTGGCGTAAAACCTGTTATGATCAAGCAGCACTCTGGTGCATTACTTCAGAAATTTGAACATTCATAGCAAACATGTATCAGCAAAATGTATGTATTCATAGACTTTAAAGGCCGGCCAAAAACCTATTATGATCAAGGAGCACTCTGGTGCATTGCTTCAGAAATTTAACCACTCATAGCAAACATGTATCAGAAAAATGTATGTAATCATAGACTTTAAAGCCCATACCTGTAAAAGTCCAGGGGCATCTTCCTCGAGAGCAGTTTCAACAGAACATCTGAATGGATAACATCCCTTAGCTTAGAACCAATTGCAAAATCTTTGGTGGGAGAAAATGGAAGCCAACAGAAACAGGGTGGGATGGCGAGAAAGAGAGAAAGAGAGTAGAATGGAAAGAGACATACACAGAGAGAGAGAGAAGAAATCTCACGTTTTCGTCTTTTTTTTAGTTCGCTTGATGGAAAAATCTCTTTCTTTGGGCTTCTCGGTTTCCCCATAATCGCATTCTCCTTTCAAAATGTCTATCTTAGGTGGTTCCATATCAACATCCATGTCAGCAATCATCGTTTTACAGAGCTTCTGCCTCAATTGAAGTGAAATATGGTCCATCTCATCACCTTCACAGTCTTCAAATGCTTCACTCTTAACCTTTAGTGTCTGTAAAGAAACGTTGGAAAAATTATCCCTTACAGGTATAAGTGGAGTTTCTCTCTCATGCTCAACATCCTCAACCTTCACCTTGATGGGAAAAGTTGCAATTCTGGGAGTGGGCAGTGATCTCTCTGAATTATTTAAGTGAATTTCAATTTCTTCGGGCTTCAATCTATCAGCACATGACAAAGACTGGAATGCAGGAAGCTGACACATGTCATCTTCTTTACTCTGACTTGAGGGCTGCAAAGTAGATTCCTTATCATTGACACTGCTTACAACTCTGAGATTCTCCTTACAAACATCAACTTCATCTGGTTCTGAAGGAAAACATTCTGAATCTCCTATAACTGCTCTATTACTAACAAATATGGCAGGACTTTCCAGAGCTCTATTCACAATCTCATTTGAAACTCCGTGTTGTTGCTCAGGACCATTTCCTTTCTCAGAAACATAATTTGTCGCTTTAAATGATGAATATTCACACAATTCAAAGGTTTTCATCGAACATTCAGGTGCTTTCACAGAATTGTCCAATTTGGCCTGCAATTTGAATTTGACATGACAATTTCAAATTTTCTGAAAGACGGAACTCATAATACTTTATCATACCAGTTATATTAAAAAGCTTCCATCATGTCCACCAGTGTACCTCGTAAGTATCAACACAACCTTGTGAGGAGCCTCTCATAGCTTCAAAACTTTCACCTGCGTCATTCTATGCATTTATGTATTACTTTAGTCAAGATGCTATTCCAACAAATAACAAACTATCATCATCCTCAAAGTGGGAAACACTCATATAAATATCGTCTTAAAGCACATGACATCCTGCAAAGTGCCTGGTGTTCATAGAGGAAGCTAGACATGAATGTGAGCATTAACGTTGCAAGCCAAACTACAAAGTTGGAAGCATACCTCCATGGTACTGTGGCAGTTTTGTGGCATCACTCCCATATTGGTATCTTCTCCTGATTGGCCTGCTATCCTCTATGAATTAACATTGCAGATATATCAAAAACAAAGATATAAGCTTCAATGAAAGGTAAAATCTCTGACAGCCTAAATGAGTCTCACATGAAATCCTGAAACCTAATACAATCCCCAAAAATATTGGAATATGCAGCACACCTCAGGGTAATGATAATCCACTTGTGATAGATCCAATTTAACATGCAAAGTTTGGCCCCTTTCAGATATTTTATCCGCATCTTCACCTGATTCATTTGCTACTTTCTGTCAACAATAAACTAAATTTAGCCCAAGTATAGAGATAATACCTAGAGTTATGCTTCTTGTATATATTGGCCAAAAGACACCAATATACTAAATTGCCATCAATACTTTTAAAAGAAATTTACGATTTTAAAAACATATATCTCAATAAATTTCATCAGCCTCTTATAAACTAAACGAAACAGTTAACTAAAACACTGCACAGGCTAAGTTAGTGCTAAATCATTGTGGAATGAAGCAAGTCTGTGTCAGCAATCTTGCACAGTTTGGAACTCTTTACTCCTAAGTCTACTGGCAGTGGCACTATAGTGCCAGTCACGTTCCATTTCCGCCCTTGGGAAGGCTTTCTCAGCCTGTTATGGTGATCCAGAGAGAAGCTCAAGTTTCAACCCTAGTGGCAATCTGCAGGTGGGAGCTGGAGACAACAACAGAATTCATCCCGAAGCTGAAGGTACACCACAAGGTAATTCTTTGGACCATCATGTAATGATTAATCATAACTCTTATTTTCTTGGAACCTTTTGGCCACTTACACTTTAATACGCTGTCCTTTTGGGTGCACACTCCAACTATTATTTGTGCATGCACTTGATAGGCTTAAGAGACATACAGTTAGTATCTTGTTTCCATCAGAAACTTACCAAGTTATTTTTGTTCTTCTTTTCTCCATTTTCTATTGCGAAACAAACTAATAACGTTGTGGTCCAAGGTCTATAAATGTGCAGGAAAAACCTTCTAGGATGTTGTCCATGGATTTACGCTATCTTTTAGACATTTCAGCCACCAATAGAGTCAGGTATGGGAAAATTTCTTGGCCTATGTATCTCTACAGGCATTTATGAAACAATTTTCTATGAAAGCTCACGTGTCATTAACCCCACCTGTCTATCAATGGCGCCTCAATAAGTACATTCATGTCGAAGTAGATCGGTTGGACAACTAAAAGAAAACAACAATATCAACATGGGCGACTCAATGATTAAGAAAAACATAGTTAAATTAACCTACCAAATATGTGTTTCAGATGCTAACATAACCTATAAATTCAAACCTATAAATTCCAAGATGACTCCTTGCTGAAAATAAAATAACATTGAACACCATGGTAAATGAACCAAAAATACTGTTGCAACAATATGAGAAAAAGTAAATCCTATAAGTTGAATGAGAGAGGAAAGAACCAAGCTGAATCCATTGTCAATGATCCTCAGAAGAAAAAGGCCCAAACCTCCACAACAATCTTGTTATCTGAAAGTAAGCCCCTTCACAACAGGCATGCATGAGCTTTGTCTGTAGGATGCTGATATACTGCCCCGGAAATAAGAAATCTGAAAATAATGACCAAGTATATGCAAAACTCACAGATGGTAAAGAAATGAAGCATGATGACCCATCCCTTCTTAACTAGGAATGTCTGCCAAAGAACATACACAGATTTTCTAACCCTCAAAGAAGAAATACCAAAGTCACCAGAATCGACTAGGTAAAAGATTTGTTTTGGCCAAAGAGTCAAACTTGACTCAGGACCTGACAATGAGTCTGCATATTGAAAAATACAAAAAATATAGATTTTAAAGAAAAATATTTTTTTGGCATCCAATTAGGTTAGACATAAGAGATTATTTTTAATACAATGCAAAAACACTGAATATAATGTCAAAATAGCATATCCAAATATATCATACAATTATGATCAGACAATGCACCCATTAAGCTGAACGTTGTTTAGTAATGAGGTGGCTAATCTCATTACCAAGACATGTTCCCGAGAATTCTCTTGATTCTTCTTTGCTAAAGTTGAACTTCTCTGTTTTGATCTCACAATTCTACAGTGTTCAACTCAGAGTCAAATCTGAACACACTGCATAAATATAACAGCCTAGGCCAACCCAGACAATGCACCCATTAAGCTGAACGTTGTTTAGTAAAAAGGTGGCTAATCTCATTACCAAGACGTGTTCCCAAGAATTTTCTTGATTCTTCTTTGCTAAAGTTTAACTCCTCTGTTTTGATCTCACGATCCTACAATGTTCAACTCCAGGCTACAATGTTCAAGTCAAGGGGCATACGAGAGAAAAATGCACTGTTCTTTTTCACAAAAATCTGAAATAACAAAACGTTGTAAAATTGCTAAATCCGATGAAAACTTGAAAACACACCAATTTCTACTTTCTCTGTGAGGTCCTAGGGTCTAGGTCCATTACCAAATATGTCTGAGATGGGGATCCCTCTTTTAACTTTTAATGTAAATACCATATATAAGTGTAAGGTAAGTATTGACATTAAAAGTAAAATAAGTACAAGCCTCGAGGTAAAAATGTTTAAAGTTAAATACAGTCTCAAAACACTCAACGGTTTTTCATAACTCGATAGGGTTTTCCTTTGACTCAACAGGGTTTCCAAGAAAACAGTGGTTTTTTTATGACTCGACGTTTTTTCATGGAGGCAACAGGTCAACCCAGGTGCAAGTGAGAGTCAAGACCCATCAAGTCTGGGTCAAACCCACCTGTCTAGGGTGGTCAGTAGGGTAGCCTCGACAGTGACCCGCCAAGTCCTCTTACCATGAGAAACATTGTCAAAATAATAAAGGATTTCATATATTAGTTGCATTGGCTTTGCCAACAAGAAGTCAAGTTTTTCAATTTCAAATTAAAAAATGTCATCCAAGATATATGGATACAGAGTTATATTCTCTACCTACGAAAAAATATTGGCTAATGACCTTTTGCAAATGTACAAGGGAGCTATTAAACAAAATATTCATTGGGGGAATATATTAACAAAGGTTTGAAAAATTATACACAAACCCAACCAAAAACTCATTACCAGTTGCAGGTCAATAACCCTACTCAATATCTCTAACAAAATTCCAGCTAAGACTTAGCTATTTGTGTAACACGTATCCTCCTAACAATCGTCAAGTCGAAATAGACAAGGTTCATTCGAGGCCGGCTCATTTTGGACAAAACGACCAAATGCTTGGGCTGCTTGGGCCTGGACACCCTCTTTATCAATATTGATTTTCAAAAATATTATGACAGAATCAAAACGCCCTTTATCCTAGCCATGCTCACAACCCTTGGGTTTGGCCATTTTTTCTTAAAAGAATTTGAAATCTATTTGCAAATGCCTCAACTGTAAATTTTCAGACCCCACCCAGTTTCAAGTCTCGCTGATTTTTCTCAATGTTTAATGCCCAAAACCCAGTTTTATGACCACCATAAATACTCAGCATATAAACAAAATTTCAGAACTGAAACATGAAGATTTTGAACAGCATTTAATGCAGAAATAAATTTATATCAGCAGCACCATATTCAGAAAATTAAATGCACAGAGATTTTTGGTCTAACAGTGACCCTGGAAAACCCCACAAGGGGAAAACCAGTGAAAGGGATTTTTTTTATTTCAGAGCTCAGAGAAATCTTCTGTTACAGCAGTCATTATCTTCAACAAAAAAATTACAGACTTATCTCGTAAACCGTGCCAAGGTTCCTCCTCGGAATCTGAGCCACATACTCCTCGAAATTCGTGCCCATAAATTCTTGAAATTTGTGCCCAGAAAACAGAGCTGTACGGCCCTTGATTTTAGAGTTTTAATGACAAAAATCAGCAATCTAAAATTTCTGTCAACCACTTAGCAACCTAGAGATAACTGTCTTCATGAAGTTCCGAAATGACCCAAACCCATATTCAGAAATTACCATAAGTAGAAATACACATTGCTAAACAAATATGCAGCGGAAATAAACACAATGGACAGCAACCCATAAAACTCAGAAATTTAGGCAAATGACAGGGAAAACCCCAATGTGGGGAAACCCAACGAGAGAGAGAGAGAGAGAAAGAGAAAGAGATCTTATTATTCAGCTTCAAGAAAGTACATTACAGCAGCAAAATCACATTTCCAGCCAAGAGAAATACCTCACAGCACCGAACGGTCCCTCACAATTTTCTGCCTTGGAAAACATGCCCAAATCTGTACAGTTGTACGGCCTCCTCTAAATCTGTGCCTTGAAAACCATGCCCAGCAGAGTGTTGTACAGCCTGCACAGTACGGCCCAGCAGCTGCAAGGAAACTCCAAAAGTCTGCCTCGATTTCCATGCCAAAAGGGTGCCTCGAAAATCGTGCCCTCCTTCCTGCTGTACGGATTGTACGGATCTGTACAGTACAGCCCAGCACAGAAAAAATAGAACAGCACTCCAGACAAAAAATCGCCTTGGGATTTGTGCCCTCCTTGGGAAATGTGCCCTCCAATCTGCTCACTTTCCTCTCTCAAGCTCTCTCGGAAAATCTCTCTCAATCTCCTCTTGATGTGTCTTGCACACTACCCAATGTATTCTTTTATAATTCTGAAAATGACATTTTCCCTCCAAAGTGTCTTCTCACCTTCCCCTACCCTAAATCCAAAGGCCAAGATTAGATCTTGCCTTTTTCAAGATCAAGGGTCATGATCCATTCCCTCCAAAATGAATCACTTAAAATATTAAAGTGATTTCACTTTATTACATACGTGTTTATGAAATAAAGTCACTTTAAAATTAGGAAGTACACTTTATTAAAAAATCACTTTAATAAAAGAACCATTTTACAACTTTATAAAAACCTATTACAAAGTTAAGTGCTTGGTAGTGTAAACATAAGGTAACATCCGCATTCAAGACAAAATATGCGGAGTAACTCCCAAGCTAAAAAGATAACACTCCCTCTTAGCGAGGTAAGTACTCGTTGCCACCACTATCATCTGGTTCCATCACACTGTGCTCTGTAGGAGCTCCCTCTGAACCTGGAGCCATCCTCAACACCTGCACAGAACTCGAACTAGAAGACCTTCTCCTGGCAACAACCTGGAACCCTGAGCTCACTTCATCCTGAGCATTGGTTCGATCAACCTGGTTGAGCCTTATGCCAGTGCTCAGAAGAGACTCGCTCTCTTCTCTAGGAATGCAAGACTGAATCCTTGGCGCCACCGCAGTCTCAGGAGCCTCCTCACGCTCCTCATCCGATGTTGAATCATACACTGAAGGTTGTCCTCTCAACATATACAACCTGTCCACCCGGTTACCGATCAGCTGCAACTCTACCAGGTCCACTCCCTGCCTGTAGATAAAGACATGTTCCCTCTTGAACAATACGCAATATCCTACATCCTCCAAGGCTGAGACTGAGAGCAAGTTAACCCTCAACCCTGGAACAAAGAGAACTCCATCAAGTTCCAAGAGTCCCCCAAACTTGAGTTGGAATCTAACACTCCCAACTCCACGTACAGCTCTCGCCATACCACCTTCATTTACCACCTGTCGGCCAGGACCAATCACTGTGAAATCTAGGAATACTCGCCAGATTCTCGTCATGTGGCAAGAGGCTCCACTATCCACAATCCATCTGATATCACCTCCAAATCCTCCGCTGCCAACACTGGAAACTAGGGTCACCAAAGAAAATTCTCTTTCGTACTTTGAAGCAAAGTCCTCCATAGCTTCTGTAGCAGCTATCTTAGGCCCCTTTGGTTTCGTCTTCTTCTTCCTCACAGGACAACGAGAGGCAAGGTGCCCCAACTGGTTACAACAATGGCATCTGACTTTACTCAAGTCCCTTCCAGAACTTCCTTTCTTCTTGCTCTTTGCAGTAAGAGCAACATTCTCATCAACTCCATCTGTCTTCTATTCACTGCTCTGAAATCTTTCTCGGTTCTCCTCCTAAGTGAAATCATCCCACAGTCTGCTCCAATCTGGTAGATGCTCACGTCCCACCACACACTTCACGAAGACTTCCCATTCTTTGGTGAAGCCATTTAAGGCTATCCTCACCAACTCAGAATCCGTAATGACCTCTCCAACAGCAGCCAGCTCATCTTTTACTTGAGCTACCCGGGTAAGATAAGAAGAGACACTCTCCTCCTTACCCATCTTGGTACTGTTATCGCACAGTTTGTAGGAAGGGTTTAGTTTAGCTTGAGTCAAGGCTTCAAACTGGCGTAACAGGAGCTTCCCCACCCACTGTCACCTCGATGGGGAGCTCTTTCTATTTAGGATGGCTAGTCCAAGGGAGACGTCCCT
>ML811228.1:287906-310297 GCA_009831015.1 Picea engelmannii | reverse complement strand
TTGAGATTGGATTAGATGAGTGGTTGAGATTGAGTGTCCATTCACTCACCCCATTCACTTAAGTCATAAAGTCACCTTTTAATTTATCTCTCATAAATTAAATGACAAGGGTCCACATTAGGCACTTTCCCACCCCCTAGGCGCCTAGGTGATGAGAAACACTTGCCTAGGTCCTTTTTAATTATTTTTAACAGTCCCTCTTACCGAGGAAGGTGTTACTCACCACTCCAAGCTTATCCCTGAAAAATACAAACTTACATTTTCCCAAAGCTTTAGTGAGTATGTTCGCAACCTGCTCATCTATAGATATATATTGTAGCTCAATTGCTCCTCTCTGAACATAATCCCGGATGAAGTGATATCAAATCTCAATGTGCTTAGACCAATCGTGAAAAAACTGGATTCTGAGAGAGTTTGATACAACTCTGATTATCACAGTAAATCATAGTGGATCTCAACTACACACCAAATAATCCCACCAACAACTTGCGAAGCCAAAGGGCCTTACAATTGGCATGATTGGCAGCCATATACTCAGCCTCTGCAGAACTGAAAGCCACTGACTTTTGTTTCCAACTGAACCAAGACACCACTACGGAGGCCAATCCAAAACAGCATCCAGAAGTACTCTTTCTGTCACTGACACATCCTGCCCAATCTGAATCAGTATAGCCCACCAATCAAACTCCATCCCCTTTCAAATAATCCACGCCATAATCCATTGTACCACAAAGATACATGAGCACATGTTTTGTTGCCACCCAATGCACTCTCCTAGGCTCCACCATAAACTGACTAAGAGTGTTGACAGCAAAACAATATATGGTCGGGTATTGACCAAATACATCAACGAACCGATCAACTGACGATTTAAAGTGCAATCAACCAACTATGACTCAGAAGCATGAAGCTTCTTCCAGTTAGTAATCATGGGTGTGGTCAGGGGCCTACAATCCTCCATCTGGAATCTCCTCAAAACGTTACAAGCATACTTCCACTGTCCCAGAAAGATGTGTCCAGGCTCTTGCCAAACCTCCAATCCCAAAAAATAATGCATCAGTCCAATATCTGTCATCTCAAACTCTGAATCAAGGCTCTCCTTGCAGCTAGTGATGTGTCTCTCGGCCCCTGTAATGAAAAGATCATCAGCATATAGCAAGCGTATGAGAGGATCCTCTCCAACCACAATGAAGTATAGGTTGGGATCCGCCTCACTCTTCTCGAAGACCCATTGTTGCAAGTAGGCATCAATCCTAGAATACCAAGCTCTGGGAGCTTGTTTCAGCCCATACAATGCCTTCTTCAGTCTGCACGCATGAGACTCTCTCCCATGCACCTCAAAGCCCAATGGTTGCTCAATGTACACCTCCTCCTATATGAGACCATTCAAAAATGTGGTCTTCACATCCATCTGATGGATCTTCCAACCCATCTCTGCTGCAATAGAGATCACTGCCCTGATCGAGGTATATCTAGCAACCAGAGCGAAGGTCTCATCATAGTCAACTCCCTCAACCTATGAGAACCCCCGAGCCACAAAACGAGCTTTGTACTTCTCAATGTTGCCATCTGCAACATACTTGAGTTTGTAGAGCCACCTAGAAGTCACCACTGACTTCCCCCCATGTCTAGGAACAATCTCCCAAACATCATTCTTCATGATGGAACTGTACTCATCCATCATGGCATCTCTCCAAACATGTATGTCAACAGCCTCCTCAAAAGTGGAAGGCTCAGATTCCCTGATGTTGCTCACCATCGCAATGTAGCTGCAAAATCTCTCAGGAGGTTTACCCTCCCTCACAGCCTGCCTGGGATTCCCCACAGAACCTTCTGCCTCTCTCAGAGTGTCCTGAAGCCACTTGGGCTTCCTCCTCTCTGAAGTAGTGTCCCGTGGAGGGGACTCCCCTCAACCCCATCACCTACAGATTGTGAACCTGAAGTAGAATCCAGAGCATGCAATCCTGAAATCTGAGGATCAGTAACCTGTGATCTTGACACCTGTGGCCATGTGCCCTGTGGACCAGTCGTCACTAAAATTGGTGGACTTGAACTCTGTGTCACTGAAGTCTGTTGTGGACTCACCTGAATCTGAGGTGATGACTACTCACCCCTCTCAATCCCTCGTGACTTCCTAAAGGCTCTATCCTCCTCAAATCTCACATCCCTTCTCAAACCTGTTTTCCTCAAAGAAGGGATGTATATGCGCAAAGCCTTTGAAGTCTCACTATACCCAACAAGAACCCCCTTTTTTGTCGTGGGCTCTAGCTTTGTCCTCTTCTCAGAAGGGACATGTGAATATGTAAGGCACCCAAAAATCCTAAAGTGCCCAACCTCAGGTTTCTTCCCAGAGAAAGCCTCCTCAGGAGTCTTATCCCCCAATTCTCTGTGTGGACTCCTGTTCTACAGATAAACTGCAGTGTAACATGCCTCAACCCAAAGAAAAAATGGCAGCCCCTGATAATGCAACATGGCTCTCGCAGCCCCAACTATGGCCATGTTCTTCCTCTCAGCAACCCCATTTTGTTGTGGGTTCTAAGAAACAGTCAACTCCCTCTTGATGCCCTCTCCTGCATAGAAGTCATTAAACTCATTGGAGGTATACTCACCCCCATTATCTGTCCTTAGTACTCTGATTTTCCTCCCAGTCTAGTTCTCCAAAAGAGCTTTGAACTCTTGGAACCGATTGAAGACCTGTCCTTCGGTCTTCATGAAGAAAATCCAAGACTTCCGAGAGAAGTCATCAATGAATATGACATAATACAAACAACCACTCAAAGATGCAGAAGACATAGGACCACAATTATCAGAATGAATCAGATCAAGTATACCTACTGCTTTGTTGTCACTACTTGGAAAAGTAGTCTTGGTGTACTTTCCCAAAGCACACCCCTTGCACAAATCCTAGTGCTCTGTACTGAACTCTAGCACTCTAGTCACAATCTCCCTCGGTATCCTCAGAGCCCCATGATACAAATGGGCCATCCTCCGATGCCATAGCTCATAAAGATCATTGTTGTTGATAGTATGATACAATGCACTAGCTGACTGAAACATGAGCTTGTACAGCTTCTCATCTCGAGTCCCAATCACTTTGGCTGAAGTAATACTGGACCCCTTGGGAAAAAGGAGCACATGTCCATCATGGAACAACACCTCATATCTCCTCTTCTCAATAGTAGAAACTGAAATCAAGTTTTTCTTCAAGCCAGGAACATATACGACATCTCTCAACAACATGGGAGGTTGAGACTCCCTCTGAAATGATATTGTCCCACTACCAACTGCCTTGACCACCCGATCATCTCCAAGCACTACCTCAAGATCATCAATCTGTGTAAGATCTGTCAAATGCTCACGAACACCTGTCACATGGCGGGAGGCACCACTATCAATATACCAAACACTGGAATGTGTGGCTCTAGTGGAAAGACACACCACTAAGGAAAACTCCTTATCGAACCTAGTGGAAAACTCCTCCACCTCTACTGAAGTTGTTGTCTGCTTCTTCTTATTAGGACACTCTTCTGCATAGTGCCCAAACTTGTGACAGGTAAAGCACTTGCCTTTGCTCATTTCCTTCTTGCCTTCACTCTTCGGTTTGTTTCCTCCCTTAGGACCCTTTTTGAACTTCTACTTGTTGTTAGCAACAAGAGCCACATTCTCCTCATCATTACCAGTAGATGAACTGCCATGCACATAACCTCTCCGGGTTTCCTCCTGAACAAAGTTATCCCAAAGACTTTCCCACTTGGGAAGATTCTCCCTAGCCACAATGCCCTCAACAAAAACAGCGCATTGTTTGGTCACCCCATTCAATGTTGTCCTCACAAGTTCACTGTCAACAATGGCCTCCCCAACAGCTCCAAGTTCATCTCTCACCTGTGTCAACCTGGTAAGATATGTGACCACATTTTTAGCCTTGGTCATTCTAATGCTTTTCAGTCTCTCTCAAAACCATCTTTCGGTTCTCATTTGTACTTTTATACAACTTCGTCAAGGACTCCCACATCTCATAGGCATTTGTCTTCCCTGTAACATGAGGAATCAAATGGTCCTTGATGGCATCGAGGATGATTCTTTTAGCCTTGATACTCTTCTTGTTATAGGCTGCTAAAAGAGTAGTGTTTGTAGGTATATTTACTGGGTTTGTTGTGGAGTTCTCAACAATGTCTCATAACTCATTCTCCTGTAGAATCAAAATCATTCTCTCCTTCCAAGCACCAAAATTCACTGCCCCATCAAGTCTGTCATCAACCCTTAAACTTGTAGCCATTGACCCTTCTCTGCTGAAAATAAAAATTCAAAAATCTGTCCGGTGAAGTAACTTCTGTCCCACTCTCTGTCTTGCTGATTTAAATCTGCACTTCTCTTCAACTCAGCACTAATACCATGTAAATTTTCAGACCCCACCCAGTTTCAAGTCTCGCTGATTTTTCTCAATGTTTAATGTCCAAAACCCAGTTTTATGACAGCCATAAATACTCAGCATATAAACAAAATTTCAGTATTGAAACATGAGGATTCTGAACAGCATTTAATGCAGAAATAAATTTATATCAGCAGCACCATATTCAGAAAATTAAATGCACGGAGATTTTTACTCTAACGGTGATCCTGGAAAAACCCACAAGGGGAAAACCAGTGAGAGGGATTTTTATTATTTCAGAGCTCAGAGAAATCCTCTGTTACAGCAGTGATTATCTTCAACAAAAAAATTACAGACTTATCTCGTAAACCATGCCAAGGTTCCTCCTCAGAATCTGAGCCACATACTCCTCGAAATTCATGCCCATAAATTCTTGAAATTCCTGCCCAGAAAACAGAGTTGTATGGCCCTCAATTTCCGTGCCTCCTTGCTGTACAAACTATATGGAATTTTCCAGAAATTCGTGCCTCCTGTTGTCTCGATTTCTGTGTCAAAACTGTTGTACGGCAGCCTTGAAATCCGTGCCCACTTTGCCTCAGAAATCAGCAATAGAGCCTCCTTGATTTCTGTGCCATTTCCTGTTGTACAACCTCCTCAAAAATCCATACTGTACGGCCCATGTTTGTTGTACCTTCTCCTCGATTGGTGTGCTATACTTTTTTTGTCTTGGAATTCGTGCCACCTTCAGAAAATGTCTTCTCTGCTTCAGCTCGACCTCACTCTCTCAAACTCTCTCCAAATCACATCAAGAATGAAGATGGATGGCACCTACCTAACCCTAGTCGACTCAATGAGGGAATGTGAAGGGTTTCATAATCCAACGGTTGAGATTGGATTAGATGAGTGGTTGAGATTGAGTGTCCATTCACTCACCCCCTTCACTTAAGTCATAAAGTCACCTTTTAATTTATCTCTCATAAATTAAATGACAAGGGTCCACATTAGGCACTTTCCCACCCCCTAGGCACCTAGGTGATGAGAAACACTTGCCTAGGTACTTTTTAATTATTTTTAACATCAACTTGTCTCTCCCTCAACCATGCCAAATCTGAGGAAATTTGCCTCTAAAGATCAATCCTTAAGCATTGTCCATCGGCCCACACTCTTTATGCCATGGTTGTTCAAGTAGGATATCTTCCCTAGGATATCTCAGCTACGGTCGATCATCTATTTGAGTTTGATATCCACACACCAACTTTCACTTGTCTCTTAGTAGCCTTCACCCCTAGTTATACTTAGGTTGGGTATTCACAAAACCACTCTCACTAGTGCTATAGCCACACCACACTTTATGTAGAGTTGGGTGTTTATAAACCCACCCTCATCTTGTATTTGAGCTTCCTTTTCGGCCACACTTTTTCAAGTGCATCTGTGTTGGGTGTTCACACACCCACACCCTTGCTATATTTAAAATTTTTCAGTTGTGTTTGAGCTCTGAGATGTATTGAATTCGGTCTTCATACTCTTATTTCAGCTATGACTGATCATATTCTAGTTGGGTACTCCCACCTCCTCTCTTTTACAGGTTACAGGATGTTCTTTTCGACACTCCTTCATCAAATGGGCATATCGGTGACAACATTCTTCCAGTAGATGTGTAGTATGGCTGGGATGTGTCTTCCAAAGCTCCTACACTGGATGAGCAAGTCAGTGATAGTGTTTTCTAGCAGATAAGTAGTGTGGTGGTAACATTCTATCAGCACATGAGCATTTCAGTGATAACAATGTTCCAAGGGAGAGTAGCTCAGAGTTGTTCCTATTACTTCTATAAAGGATGTTCCTTCTATCACTTCTTTATCGGATGGGCAGTTTAGTATCCTATTCTCCTAGATTATGAGCAGTTCGATGGGGGCATTCTTCCAGCAAATGATTGGGTCCACATTTGTATTGAGTTGGGTAATCACACACTCACTTTTTCTTCTTCCAACGATAACTGACACTACATTGAGTTGGGTATGCACACTCACTTTTGTGCCTTCTCTCTATTGTATCTATGTCTCTTTACAACACGTATTTATCAGATAGAAAAATCAGTTTCGTATTCCCCCAAATGATAAGCAATTCAGTGGTGGCATTTGTTTGGGAGTTGAGCATTTCTATGTTGGTGATGGGTGGGTATTCATTCACCCATCCACCTTTGTATTCGAGCTAGGTAATCAAAAATCTACTCTCTTTTATATTTCAGCTACAATTGTCTTTCTATTGAGTTGGGGATTCCCACTCCTTCAACTGTACTTCATCTTCTCCATGGCCCCATGCTTAGATTAAGGGGGGTGTTGAAATGATGGTGTAATCTTCACATAAGGCCATGGGCTGAGCTATCTTGTGTGAATTTTGAGTGTGTCTAGACTCTAGGGTTTTACCTTAAAAAGTCAACCTAATCAAACACTTTATTATATTATATCTGGGTGGTTAGGGCCAACCTTGATTAGTGGGCCCATAACCCCTATTGGGGAAGGCATCCCACCTTAGAGTGTGTATAAATACACACTCGCCCTCATTTGTACAAATATATACCTTCTTTAGAGATTGATTCTTTAGTGTACAGACACCTACATCTTGTGTTTTTCTTGTTCATGGATTCATTTTCTCTTCACTTTATGATGTTCATAGTTTATGTTATGCTAGATTAGGGTTTGTTGGTTGGTTCCATTCAGTCCTCGTTTATCTCTTGTGTTTTCAACATATTACCTACAAGTAAATCCTTATACCAACTCATGACATCACGTTGTAGGAATATCACAACCAACTTCATCAACATCTTCATGTTCTACTAGAAACTGATCAACCAATCTATCAAAAGCCCTAAGTTGTCGCTTGATTGAAATACCATAAAAAACTTGAAACTTTGGAATGTGATCATGCCATCGACCACTAGGTGGTGAATGAGGATACCCAAGGATCATAGAGAAGTCTAGTTGGGTATAGAACATTGCCCAATGTACCATTGATTTAGTTGATTAGATCCCTCAAATTGGATTGTCAGATAACACTTAGAATCTTCTCCATCCATGTGACTTTTGTTGTTGAATTGCTCTCACCATACACCACATGCAACAGGAACCATGTACTCAAAGAATAGGTATTCGCTCCTTGACAACGACACTAAGAATGTTGTCACTAAGAAAGATCCTTGGGATGATTAATCCCAAGGGGATCTAAGAACAATTAGATTTGATGTTCTTGTCACCAACAACAAATCTTTTGCTTTGGAGTTAATGCATGTTAACCCTTAGGGTTTTCCCTTGTCAAATTCTTCAAAGATGCAAACATATATATCGAAAATCAACACTTGAAAAATGTGAAAGATATATCAATTATGCATGAGTTTGTCAATTGGGTCTAGCCCATATGGGAGTGGGATGGAGAGTTATCCTCCACACCCAGGTTCTATTCCCATAAGTGACATGTTGAGCTCACTATGAACATATTGTTGTAATGGCTTTGAGCCCCCATTGTTGATGGCCTTGTGCCCTAAAGAATCTAGGGTTTACCCTAGGTACCATCCTCAAAATCAGCAGAAGTACCTAGGGGTTTTCCCCGAGCTTTGTATCCTGAAAAAAAATATCAATTATGCATGACTGACTGGTGCCAAATCCACGTGGCAATGGAGAAAATAGAATAGATGAAGATTATCAAGGAAATTTCAAATTTGATTAAAAGATCTTGACTCTGAATCTTTAAAGCATACAAAGCATTATGCTTTGAATGAATTCTAAACATTCAAACATCTACATAATCTAGAGAAACTTTCCTCCATTAAATAGAGAGTCAAAATACATAGTTTTGATACAACTTCAAATCAAGTTTGCCCCAAGAAACCAAAGGGGGACTTGGTCGATGTGTCAATACTCAAGACCTTGTTAACCTATGGAGATGCTTAACAACGACCTTTAGAAGAAGTAGAACATTGAACACTAATAGCTTGAGCTGCTTCCTTGCTCTCTTTTTCATCATTGAATATTTGCTCCAAAGTTGTTGGGAAACAAGACATGTTACTTGAGTATGATAGTTCTTTGGTGTATGGTGAAAACATGTCAATAGTAGAAGGCACATGTAGATGGACAAAATTTTAGTCTCGCATGGCAACTCCAAATTGACAAATTTGATCACCAGGACCAATGGCACTTTTGGCAACGTTCTATGGCTCACTAGACTCCTCTAGGATACTCGGGTATCTCCATCCAACGCTTAGTGGAAATCGGTGTTGTGATTACCTTTTGAAGTTTCAAGGTTTTGATGTTGAATATGAAGATGTATTGATGAAGTTCTTCGCGATGTTGTTGCTGCAACATGATGCTAGGAGTTGGTATAAGGATTTACTTGTAGGTGGTATTGGGTGTTTATGGGAGTTGCAAAAAATTTCCAGATACCATTTGGAAGATGCTAACGAGGATGATGATTTTTTTGAGGATGGTGTCGAATCTATTATATAGTATTTGTCATAGTTGTAAACCAAGTTAGACATAAATTAACAAAGTGCATCGCTTAATCCAATTAAAAAATTGGTAGTACTACAATGCAGAAGGATCCATATAATATCATAATCACAAAATTATTGGCCTTATTGCTACAAAGTCCAAACAACCAATTACAAGCAGCTACTACATGGATGGGGCCACAACCACTCAGTTTTCCAGAACTACCTACTCGCTTGTTGGCAATTCTTGGTCAGAGTTCTCTTGCCCCTATCCATCTTTAACAAGTGCCCCAAGGAGTGGGGGCTCCCAATTGTTGACTGCCATCTTCTATTTTATAGCGGACTAGAGATTGAAATGACCAAATTGACAATAGCCTACATATCTTTATTTGTCCTTGCCTCTAGAGGTGTGAGATCTTTGATTCAGCTTCATCAAATGGCTTGCAACAAGAGTTGTGGTAGTTATGTCACTTACATTTGCAGAGCCTTTCTCTAGTGGGACCTTCTTGGCCTACATTTAAATATGCATGACCTATTTCTATACATGGTAAAATAGTTAGTAAAAGCTAGAGACTTTTGATTATGAGAAAACCTATATATAGCGCGATTTACTTCTTTCAATTAAACATGCAAAATTTCAATTGTTGACATTCGGCGGCACTATAGAAATATGAAGGAAAGTGGCAATCATCTCTTAAAATAGCCCCAAACAAAATACGAACGACAATGCTCATGTGAGCACAAGTTTTCCAATTAGTGCCAAAGTGCTCGGGCTTTAGGACATACGATGCACCATAAAATATGAAGGAAACCCACAATCATCTCTTAAAATGTCCCTAAACAAACTAAGAGCAACAATTTGCTTATATGTGTACAAGTTTGCCACTTAGTGCTAAAGTGCTCATGCTTTAAGAGAACCAAAAAAGATTGGCGTGGTAGGTGTCGGGGTGGGGGGGCAATCAACATCGACCCGGGAGGGGCAATTGAAGCTTATTTTGCTTGGGGACTAGGTATCACTTCCAACAACAAAGCAGAGGCATATGCTCTATGGCAAGAAGTCAAAATTGCTAAAGGAATAGGCATGAAATCGATCAAAGTGATAGGAGACTCCAAGATTATTATCAACCATATGGTCAAAAATTCAGAGCCAAGAGATAACCCTCTAGTTTCAATCCTGGATCAAAGTAGACAAATAGGAGGCTTCTTTCCCGATATTCAATACTATCAAGTTTTGCGAGAACACAACAAAGAAGCAAGCAAGTGGGGGCTCAAATCAAAAGAAGGGGGAGCTTATGGTTAATGGTGTCTCAACTCACCAATCAATCCCTTAATCAATGCACAGTACAACGACACATTTAATGCTGGAAAATTGTCATATGGTGAGTACCAATGGACCCTTAATCAATCACATAGCACGTAATCTCGACCGCCCCTTCAAACATTTGAACAAAAATGAGAAGAGACGGGACTCCTACACTCACATGCTATCATCATTGATCCTGCATGCTTTTATTCTGATGCTCATTACAACCCTGACTTGTTGTGGGATAATGGTCTTGTTGTTGGAGAGGCATAGGGGGTTTGTGAATTTCCTTACCCAAGTAACCATTTTTATTGCTTTTCTTTGTTCTTTAGTCTGTTTAATTGCACTGGTAATTTGCCAGGTGAACCGCCTCCCTAGTGGATCACCAGTCTTCAAGTTTTAAAAAGGACTCAAGCTATCATTGAGCTCAAAAGTTGTGAGCAAGTCTAGTGTGTGGCTTCAGGTGTTGGGCACCCATTGAACCGGAACGCTTAGAGTTGTATTTAGTTCTTTATTCTCGGTCAGAGGAGATTATGGAGCTCTCGAGATTTGAGGAACGTGGTGATTTTTGTTGACAGGGAATATATTTCACTTGCAGAAGGCATTATTTCTACAAGGAAACTAATGGATTCGAGAGATTTACAAGAAACTAATGGGTCTTCTCTCTTTGATATTGTTGCAAAATTCCATGAAATTGAGAGTCAAATTACATCACAAGTGTTGATGTTTCAGCATCGAGCAGACATTCTCCCAGATTGCTCATGCTGATTTGACCAAGGGAGGATGATACATTCACTCACGGGGTTATGCTAGTGGTGAATAGCCCAGGATGTTGATGGTTCTCCAGTTAGCAACATCGGGCAGACATTCTCCCAGATTGGTCATGTTGATTTGACCAAGGGAGAATAATAAATTCACTCACGGGGCTTTGCTAATGGTGAATGACCCAGGCATAGTCTTTCTCCTTAGTCGTGTTGATTTGACTAGGACTGATAAAGACTCGAGATGCAGCATTGGGCAGACATTCTCCCAGATTGGTCATGCTAATTTGACCAAGGGAAAATGATACATTCACTCATGAGGCTTTGCTAGTGGTGAATGGCCCAGGTGTAGTCTTTCTCCTTAGTCATGCTGATTCGATAAGAAGTGATAAAGACTCGAGATGCTAGATGCTTTCACATTTCCTTCTCCAGGATGGAGTGATCTAATTTTTATAAGGCAGGTTTGACTTGTTTACAAGCCTAGTCTAATGTTGAAGAAGTAGTCACAAGAGACCTCTTGTGATGAGGGGCTTCTCGGTGGATTTAATCAACATTAGAGCCCTATATTAATTAGACGTGCATGTGAGGAGATGATACATCAACATGGCTCATGGACAACTTTTCTAGTAAAAGAAGAAATCCAAGAAGACAAGTCAAAGACCATTAAAATATTAAAGAAACCTTGGAAAATCATTAGATGAATTATTGTGGACAAAAGAAGAAGTCGGCCCCACAAGTAAATAAAGGTGACTCAAATTACTTTAAATAAACGCTGGATCATTTCATTATCACATCACTCACAAGCTCTCCTCAGCAAGTGCACAAGTCCCAGTTACAGTTGCAGTTGCAGTTACCAATAGCAATTACCAGTTGTCAGTTGCCAGTTGCGCAAATTTTTGAGGTGCGCTATCTTCTTGGAGATCTTTTGGTGGTGCACTATCTTTGTCTAGTGGTTCGCTAACCTTGAGGGATCTTCCTCATGCTAGGGCGCAACCTTCTATATGTTGGGTTCTTCATTTTATGGTGATGTATTTTCTGGCTTGAATTCTTCTTAAGAAAAGTTGCTGGGTTTTCTCCCAAGGTTGGGTTTCCCAGGGTAAAAATATTGTGTCTACTGTGCATGGCTATCTTTCTATGATTCTGTTATTTCCGCTGCAGTTTTATTTCAGTTGAGATTTTCAGTGTGTAATTATTCTATGATAACAGTGGCATTAAATTCTGTTTGAAATCATAAAGCAATAATTATCAGATCTGGAAATTAGAAAATTAGAGTTGTGTTTGGTTCTTTATTCTGGGTCAGAGGAGATTATGGAGCTCTCAGGATTTGAGGAATGTGGTGATTTTTGTTGACAGGACATATATTTCACTTGCAGAAGGCATTATTTCTACAGGGAAACTAATGGATTCAAGAGATTTACAAGAAATTCAGACTTTTAAGAAGTCATGAAGAGCACATTCATTGTAACAGGTCTTCTCTCTTTAATATTGTTGCAAAAATCCATGAAATTGAGCGTCAGATTACATCACAAGTAGCATAAATCATGGGGTCTTTGGTTGAGTTAAAGAAACTGTTGGCAGTTATGGAAGATGATTGCAATCTTCTTTGGAATTTGACACTCAATCTTCGCAAGGATGACTAGTCATTGACTTCAAATCAGAGGACTTCAGCTAACTCGTCCAAAGCAGAGCTAAAGGAGGAAGAAACTATGTGTACCAGTTTGACGAGGAAATGGAACCTGTGAACCAGGAAGTTGAACTAGAAAGTACAGGTTTGGAGGAGGATGCTAGCCGCTATGCTCATTGCTAATTTAAATGTTTTTTAGAACTCTAAGAATACTAGGCATATTTTATAGAATACATATAGCATAAAGAAGTACTGGGTAATTTTGCATGAGGTCAAGGCCAATCTTGATTTGGGACTGTAACAGGATCTTTTATGGATTATGTAACTGCTATTTTGAAACTATCTAGAACTATATCGTGATGTAATCTTTGTTGTAGCATTTGTTGCAGCCTTTTATTAATACAATTTATCCAGTTATTATTAAAAAAAGAGAAAACCAAAAAAGACGGTATTTTTTTTCTCCATGCTATAGAAGGGATAGACAAGGAGGGAGCACCCATCTTGGCTAGTTGAGATCTAAAGGTTAAAACTTGATAGATAAGAATTAGGCAAAAAAGACTGTTGTGGACTCACAATACCAACATTTATAGATTTAAAGATTTAAGATAGAAAAACTCTCAAAACACTTTGTAATGATATGTTATTTTTTATAAGGTTGAGTGCTAAAGTTGACTACCGCAATAGGAGGTACAAAGTGCAGGGCTTGCTAGGGCTAGAGAAGAATTTAAGAGTCTTGTTTGCAACTATGGGGTGGGTTTACCATGCCTTCTATATTTCGATTTGTTCAAGTATGTAAGGCAAGTGAAGGAGATTTTCTTCCCACGGTTTGGAAATGTTCTTAAATGTCATGGCTCAAGATAAGAGTTTGAAAACTCTAGTTTTGTGCTCAAGGAGTTTATTTGGTAGAACATAGAGATTGTTATGTTCCTGGATATTAAGGTGTGAAAGGTTGGTGGTAGTGAAGTGAAAGTTTATGAACAAATGTTTATTTTGTAGATTTAATAGTTATTCACCTTGAATAACTGATATAGAGTTGTGGCCATGTAAATGGGATTGGATCACAATGTAACATTACTCTTTTCCTGTGCTCCAAAGATTATTTGATTGTGCTTTTTAAATTATCCTAAGTTAGTAGAGTCGCAATTAGGGAAGGTCCTTGGTTTAGTGGTACACTAGATCAGCAATAAGGGAATAATTGCATTGATTTGAAACGATGACTCTTCATTTCCAATTCTATTGTGATCCTAAATTTCTCCTTACAATGGGGAAGTTTTCAAGGATATTTGGATCTTTATTGGTAGGTTTATCTTTATTAAAGTCATCTATAAAATCTATTACCAACAAATGATACACATATATTGATAATATATTGAAATACGACCCCAAGTCCTTAGACATGTTCCACTTTCTTATATTATGAAAAGAGTGCTTGATCCATAAACACATTTCTGAATGTAGATTGTGTTGGCCTTAATAATATAGAAATTTTGTATAATTTGGGGCTGATTGATGTACCCTTGGCACACATGTAATTGCAAAATATCTAAAACAATACGATGACATGCGTAAAAATGCAAATAAACCTTTATTTCATATCATAACCATGACACCACTTACTAGCAGATTCACCCCAAACTGTTGCAAATAACAAGTGGAGTGAATTTGTGAACCATTATTGATATTGGCACAAAATTAGTACATATGAGCTTGGGTAGCACATCGGTTGCCCAAAGATATCATAAGTTGTACTCCGCAACCCTTGAAGACCAAGAACGTCCACCCTTTGCCAAGAAGAGAGAATGAGAAATAACCCAAGAATGCCTTAAAAGAGGAGAGAATGGCCTAATTATAACCTAAGGTGGACACTTCAAAATTGAAAATGCATGACTCATAGATACCCAAACCCCTGAATTACCCTAATGGGTGACCTCTACTCTAGAGTACCCTAAACAATGATTAACTTTAAGAAACCATATTTTTCTTGATGTTTAGCAAAAGTATATGTCAGAATCATCTCAGATTGTACTTTACACTCGTAACATTCTTAATATGACCTTGTATATTTATGACGAGATGTTTGTAACAACACAAGACACCTATCTAACCAAATGTTCTTCCATGGGAACAACAATGACTAATTGCCAAGCAAAGACAAAGCAGGTCCAATTACATACTTATCACAACTATGTATAGATGCACATTGCATACGTGAACATAAACATGAAACGCTCCCTAAATGCTCTACTTTTTAATTATCAAGGAGAGTAAAATACAGTATCATGATCAGGAATACCACAGCAATAAACAAACTCTTAAAGCATCCTTTAGAGTAGGAAATGACAAAGTTGATGAAATGGCAAAGCAGCAAACTTGTAGTGAAAAATCAGAATAGCAATCCTTTGTGGCCAATTATAATAACAAATTAAACTCCAACAAGCCTATTTGACAAATAAGTCACCAGTTTAATATATAATCATTCTCAAATTGTCCATTGGGTCTAGCTCGGGTAGTTGGGAAGAATGATTGTTATCCTCCCCACCCAGGTTCAATTCCCACAAGTGAAATGTTGAGCTCTTAACGACTATATTTTTGCATTGTCCTTGAGCCCTATGTTGACAAAGCCTCGAGCTCCTGCAGAATCCAGTTTACTCTAGGTACCATCCTCAGAATGAGGGGAAGTGCTTGGCAGGTTTCCCGGAGATATGTATTTTCATTAAACAAAAAATAAACAATCATTCTCAAATTTAGTGGAGTTTGCAATCTATGAACTTTGTTTTGGAGAAAATATACTTGCACCATCCAGCAAGTCCAGGCTTAGAAATCAAAAATGGCCCTTTCTGGAAGCCAATTTAGAACCCAAAGATGTGGAAGCAATCATGTACCATGTATAGACATTGTATTAACAACATTTAATGTCGCTGAAAATACATGTACCGTGTGTTATAGAGGTACATATGAAGCATAGACATAGTAAAAAAGCAAAGAAAAATCATTTACAACTATAAAAATTTGCCCATGGCAAACATCAATACCAGTCACTTTTAAATACACTATCCTCGGTAAAAGGAGTTCCTCTCATAGTCAAATGTCAGTGATTGGTAGGTCACCAAACTTACTAATGAGCAATACATCCATGTTTAGAAGGTCTATAGAAATTTGTTGACAGATTTATGTGCGCACACATCTATTAGCATGGGCATCAGCTAAAAAAACATGGTATATAAAAAGCAAATTGGAGAAAGGGTTCATTAACCTCCATTAATAATTGTGTCCCTTTGGACCTTTATATATGAAGATCCCATCAAATTACATGGGACATATCCAGCAAAAATAAATAACAAGAAAACTCCATCTAGTCATGACCCATTATTCTAAAGTCCACTTTACACCTAATGTTATCAGAACCGGCCCAGTCCGGCAAAACTGGTCGGTCGGACGGCCTTCAGGGCAAAAACGGTCAGACCAGCGGTACCGAACCGTTTTTTGCCGGTTCTGGCCAAAAAAACGGAACCTGCTGGTTCCACACAGCACCCATACGGTGCACTTAAAGAGGCTAAGGAAAAAAAAACAAATTTTCGTACATTATGTAGAGTTTTAGAAACTAGAAGCCGTATTTTCAAGTTAGAAACATCCAAAAGCTCCTCAAAAGCAAAAGAAATGATTAAAATATGGTCTTAAAATGAGCAACAGGTTTCAAAACCAATTTTGCAGTGGTTGACGACTGATTGTATCTTCCTGGGTCTCTCTCAGCTGTCCACTTGTGGTTTGTCCCCATCAGTTTCACTTCATATTATATTTATCAATTTTTTTATCTGTACATGCACTTCCCCAACACGTAAACTCTAACATTTATTTTCCATGCCTTGTAAGATTTTCTAAAATGCTTTTCTATATTTCTAGTTCTGACTTCGAACACTGCAAGCAACTTCCAATATTCTCCTTGTGGAGACTCGAGAGTGAATCCCCCAAGGTGTTACAAGTTTGGAAAAAACAATGAGACAGATAAACAAGAAATAATATGCGTTCAAATGACTCAAATAAGAGAAGGGAAGAGCAATCACAAAATCATTCACACTAACACAGAAATTATCATTAAGTTTTTATTCTGACATGCACTCTATTTACCCTGATATGTGCATGTGGTCAAAAGAGATGGAGGTATGAATAGCATACAATAATATGTCCCCACTCCATTAAAGATGGGGACTTCATTACACACATGTTAACTATAAAATCAATCAAACTATAACAGAAACTGCAGTATTGCACTCGGTGCTATTTTGGTTATATGCACTCTTACTTGGTATATAAATGAGAATCTTTGCATATATGTGTATAAATGGTTTGGATTCATATTGATGCACATGAATATATATGTTTTTTTTCTAATTTGATAATTTCATGTAGTTTTTGGTCGACCAGTTTTTTTCCAGTTTTTTTCTGGTCCGATCTGGTTTCACATTTTTGGGGTTGACCGGTCCAGTCCGGTTTCCGGTTCTGATAACATTGTTTACACGTCAGTCTTCAGACAACCTCAAAAGCATGTGATCTCTGTGAGCATTCATAATCAATTATCACATACAAGAACTTTATACCTTGCAAACTTGATACTAATGTCCTATGTTTCCCAGCCTATTTAAAGGGAAAAAGAAACAGAAAAAAACAAAAACAAAAAGATTTGAAAACAATCATTATAATTATTAAAAATAAATAAAAACAACAGAAAAAAAAAGTGGAGTCATTTAGGCTTTCATGGCCCATAAAACTTTTTTAATGAAATTTATGGGCCATTCTTCCCACTTCATTTTGTATTTTCAGCGCACCAGCAAACCAGGGACGTTTTGGAGCAGACCAAAGGGGAAATTTTATCAGTGGGAAAGTGGTTTTCACTGGAAAGAAGCAAAGAATAGCAGTGGACAGCACAAAGGTCAACTGTTTCTGTGGGCAAGTGATTTTCAATTGAACTCTCTTCATTGCTCAAGTTGTGTTTTGGATTGTACCCTTTTCCTACAAGCTGTGGGTAGTGAAAATGGTGGATTCTACTTTATCCCCCACTGCACAAACAAGAACATATATGTCTTCACAGTAAAGGGGATATTTAGATGCCAAAAAAATTGAACAAAGCTTGTGGAATTGTTTCTGTCAACCACTCAGGCAAGGTGATCATATGGAAGTTCATGTAGAAGGTCATGGGTTTTGTCCCCACTGCATACTTAACCGAAGTATTTCCATTTAAAGAATTAGATAACGCCTGCTTAGCATAGGAAAAAGGTAGCAAATTGTGATATGCAACAAAATACCACAAGCAGAGAGAGGAGGTTTAATAAGAGAATTTTGGAATTTGGAGTCTTTGTATACTCTAGAGCACCCACAATTCCCTAGACCTAGTCCAGGAGAAGGGAGGCCACAACATGCTCCACCTCATAGTGGCATTGGCACTTCCTCTCCCTCTCCTGCACGTTCACCTTTGATAGGCATGTTTGATGCAAATGATAGAAAGCATGTTGATGTTGTAATTGGGTGGCTGGCATTCCCTTTGATATTGTCAGGGCCCGTATTGGAGGGATGTAATTAGGAAGGTGAATAACACACCCAAAGGATATGTGCACCCCAATTATTAGAAAATCTGCATTAATCTTTCGAGTGAGGAGAAAGCTCGCATTGAAATGAGCCTACAAGATATCCAAGATGGTTGTAAAGAATCCGGGGTTTCTATTGTTTCTAATGGTTGCACTGATATCACCCAGAGACCTCATATAAACATTCTTGTTGTTAAAAAACGAATACAAAAGACATGAGGGAGATGTATATAGCTGCATATCAATGGACTTGATTGGATACAGTGAGGGAGATCCCCTTATATTTCTTTCATTAGCTAGTTGTGCTACGTACTCAACCTAACCACTGCATGTTAATAACACTTTATTATTCTAGCTAATGAGACTTAATTAAGTCACTTAATAAAAGTTGACTTCATTACATTTTTGGACTCTAGTATTGGACTGTTAAATACTCCAACACTCCCTTAACATGAATATCTACCCCCACTACCTGTTGTTTATTGTAGCTTCGGGAGGTATTCCCACAAGAGGCCAAGGTGTCAGGCATGTGGGAATATTTGTTGGTACCAGATTAGCCTTTCATTTCAGTGAAATCGGCCTAGAAATGAGGCTAGGGCCTCATGGGAAAGTTGATGGGCTTGTGATGGGGTTCCACACCCACAAAAGGAGAATAAAATATTTTAATTAATTGTTGAGTTTAGGAAGGGCTCCTAAACACACTCATTGGACTTGTATATAAAGGAGAGAGGTCATTGTGGCATTTGCATATTGTGCATAATGGAGTTAGCATAAGTGAGAGTGCACTTGTGCTAGGAGCTTGGAAATTTCAGCAAGGGAAATTCTGCAATTGTGGCAAATCTGACCTAGGGTTTGAAGATGATTTTTTGTTTCTGTTCTCAGCCAACGAAGGCATCTTTCCAGCCAAGAGAGGCACACATGTGAGGGATAGGAGGAGAAACAGCGCACATGTGAGAGAAAACCCAGTTGCATGTGTGAGGATAGGCCGCACATCTAGAACAGCCGCACGTGTGAGTAGGTACAGTACAGACAGGCCGTACTATACGGACAGATCCACACGTGTGAGGTGGCAGGCAACAAATCTGCATGTGTGAAGGTGACAGCAGGTCTGCACGTGTGAATCAACAGCCAACGAGAGCAGTCCATACTGCTGACGTCAACAAGTGTACAGGTGGCAGCTAGCAGATTTGCATGTAGAGGTGATTTCCAGAATTTTGCTGAGGTTTGAATTTTGCTGAGGTTTGATTTTTGCTGATTTTCTATTGTTGAAGGACAAGGTTGTCCTCAGAATTTTTGGTGTTTTCGGAGGACAAGGTTGTCCTCAGAATTTTTGGTGTTTTCGGAGGACAAGGTTGTCCTCAGATTTGGTGAAATTGTGTTAGCTGGGAGGGCTGCTTTTGCCTTCAAAATTTATAAATTTGACAAGGTTACAAAATAGAAATTGTGTCTCATATGTGTTGACGATTCATCTCTGATCTTGTTGTTTCCGCTACATATATTTTCAGTCAATAATTCTCAATGTAAAATTGTTCAGTGATAACACCTAGAGTTTTACTATTAGCTCACTAGGAAGCAATTTTCAGATCTGAAAATTAGTCACACCGAGTTGCATGTGAAAATTGACATGGGATCAGAGCTTGGGATCTAAAGAGAAGGGGATCATCTTGAGACACGTTTTTGGCTACAACACTGGAGGAGTGTTGTTCTTGTTCTTGTTCTTGTTTCGAGCAGGCCACCATGGTGAACACATTGAAGCTTGAGGACAAGTTGGAAGGGGCAACCAACTTTCGGGCTTGGAAGGCAAGGGTTCTCCTTCTATTGGAAGAAAATGACCTCAAGGAGTATGTTGAGGATGTGATTGTAGTTCCTACTATTATGCAGGAATTGGCAGCTCACAAGAAGAAGGAAGTTAAGGTCAAGCAGATGTTGCTAGAGTCCATGAAGGATCACTTGATTCCTCACATTGTTGAGAAGATATCTGCCAAGGAGATGTATGATGCGCTGGTAGGTCTATACCAAAATGGGAATGCTGGCAGAAAGTTGCATTTGAAGCACTAGCTTCAAGTTGTCAAGATGTCTAGTGAGGACACGATTGTGAACTATCTTATGAAGATCACACAAATCCGAGATCAGCTTGTGGCCATCGGTGATAAGGTGGAGGATGTTGAGTTGGTGAATGTGGCGTTGAGAGGTCTTCCCAGGTATTGGGAACCATTTGTGCAGGGGATCTGTGCACGAGAGAAGTTACCAAAATTTAACAGAATATGCACTGATTGTATCCAGGAAGAGACTCGATTGGTGTCTAGGGATGATATGGATGGTATGGTGAAGAATAGCAGTGATGAGAACCAAGCCCTTGCAGCCCACACAAGAAAGGGCAAAAGAGGTTCTACAGGCAGAAGAAGTTCTCCAGGGAGAAGGGCTTCTCCCAAGAAAGAAGCATCTCCAGAGCCAAGACGAAGGAAGGATCTTAGTAAGATCAGATGTTTTGAGTGCCATGACTTTGGTCATTATGCTTCACAGTGTCCAACGGAGGGGAAGGGGAAGAAGGCAGCAAGCATCAGCAGCAGAGGTTGATGAGGTTGCAGACAGGTTCCAGAGGGAGATCTTGTTGATCTCCGCCCTTTCAAGTACAGTTTCCAGCATGGGGACTTGGTTGGTCGATAGCGGAGCATCTTGCCATATGACAGGTGCTAGAGAGTTATTTGACACTTTCACAGACACTAGTTCAGACTTGTGTGCGGAGCTTGGTACGGGAGCCAAGCATGCAGTACGAGGATCTGGTACGGTATCATTCAAGTTGGAGTCAGGAGAAGTGTTAAGAGTGTCGGAAAGTGTTATGGGTGTCGGAACTCGAGAGGAGTGTTCTCTCAGTCTCGAAGATTGAGAAAAAGGGTTACCACATATTATTTCGAGAGGAACAGGTGTTGTTTGTGCCCAGACGATCTAGCTTCAGATCACCAGTGGTTCTTGGAGTTAGGGAGGACAACCTATATAGGCTAAGGGGCCATCCTATACATGTTGTGGCCAAAGGGAGCATAGAGACAAATGAGGAGGAGCAAGTGGCTCCACCAGTGGTGAGGCAGGTGGCCCCACCAGTAGCACTGAGGGAGCAAGTAGCTCCACCAATGGTGAGGCGGGTGGCCCCACTAGTAGCACAGAGGGAGCAGGTAGCTCCACAAATGGTGAGGCAGGTGGCCCCACCAGTAGCACGGGTTCAGAGGGAGCAGGTAGCTCCACGCGTTGTGAGGCAGGTGGCCCCATCAATAGTGTCAGCTCAAAAGGAGCCAAAATTCAGAGGGATTCGGCCCACAGGATCCAGTAGGGAGGAGCAGCCTCCCAAGATTGTTCATAGGTGATTAGACTTCAGAGGAGGTCAGCAGGTTCAAAGGGAGCAGATGGCTCCAGAGATTGTACAAACTCAACGAGAGAGTCAGACATTCAAAGGGAGTTCCCCCTCAGGTTCAGGTGGGAGAGAGGCATCTTCCAAGACTGACAAGCAGGCGTCATGGGTTAAGAAGGCCAGACAGGAGGTTGTTACGAACATAATAATAATAATAATAATTTAATTAAAATAAATAAAGAGGCACGTACCTCCTCACTCGTGACCAGTCAATGTTATATAGTAAACCGTCACAAGGGTAAATTGTAATCATCATCTTTTATCAATTATCAATCAAATGTCATAATCAGAAATATTTTGTCTTCATTAATAATAGTTATGTTGTTACAATGGTATCAGAGCAAACCTCTAGCAATTGTGGGTTAACCCAGTTCGTACAACAGCCGCCTAAGGCTTCTGTACCATACTTGTTCCGCTGCTAACTCACAGTCGCCGCTCGTACGATGGTCCGTACACATTCCGGATAATTTATCTGCTCACAGCCGACGTACAATCCACTGTTCCAGCCACCGCACTCCACCTGTCCTTGTCCATACGCTACAGCCGCCACCGTACCCTATCCGCTGTCAATCCCTATCCATATTGTCCCCTTCCACTGACAAATCTGTACGTTGTCAATTATGTCCTCTACCGCCGCAGTACAAACCACCCATGTCCCCTGTTGTCCATACGAATTTTTCTTCCAATTCATTCGCCCCTTTTTATTGACTATTCATGACTTTCAAAAAAAATCGTGGCCCTCCATCATTATAATTTTTTTTAATATTTTATTAAGTAACTTATTAGGTACCTTTTAAATATTTTTAAGTTACTTTATTGACTTTTTAAGTTATCACTTACCATTAAAAATTTATGGAAATTAGTTTTAATAA